>WNGS01155161.1:0-17113 GCA_020271785.1 Procambarus virginalis
ATATATATATATATATATATATATATATATATATATATATATATAATGCTTATACCTAATTGAACCATTGTTATGAAGAATATTGAAGGGTGTACTTCTGTTATTGCTGACCAACTCGACTTTTTTTGAAAGTCGGCACAGTTATTTGTGGCTGGATTCAGTAACTCTGGAAAAACTACCATACTAACAAATTGATGTGTTAAATACCACAACAAATTCTCAATTTTTTTTGTTTCAACTGTGAATAATACAGAACATTTACTTCAAAAGGGTCCATTCTGCGACACAAAATTACACCTATTCATGGACTGATTAATTCAGCTGAGTACGAGGACTCCCTTTCAAGAGAATAAATTTTGTATATAATTGACGACTTATACCTAGAAGCCACTCAATGTCCAATCATAGCCAATATCTTTACCTGTGTGAGACACGATAATATTTCCATAATTCTATTCAGTCAAAATTTATTTGGATTTGACTATACCCACATCCCTCTGTCAGAGCTGAGATTTAATCAGTTTTCATTGTAGATAGAATATAATTATTGAGAGTCAAGCATTTCTAATCTTATGCATGATTTGAATTTTAATATGCAGTAGTATTTTGCATTACATTTTTATTTATCATTTTCTATATGTGTGTGCATATTATCATTGTTATTATTACATAATACATGTTACACATAGACTAACCTCATAGAAGACCCCTCAAAATGTGTCATGGGAAGCAAGTTCTAGCATACATAAAATTTAGTCATTGCTTAATAGAATATAATTACATATATTATAGAGATCCATAAGTCACTGGTTCTCTCATTTAATAATGCATTCTGGTCCTTCGAGCTATCTTAGATTTAATCTTTATTTTGCATTTATAGAATTATACATTATATTGGTATTAAACTAGAGCCAGATTTCCCCAGTAGAGGTAGTGGTGGGGGTGGGGGGATGCCTACTGGGTCGTGGGGGTTGCGGTGGTGGCGGCGGCGGTTTATGGGCGGGACGATGGCGGCTGCGGCGACTCCCCTTTTAAAAAAATATATCTATATACCCCCCTACCCCCCGAAATGTATATTGTTGCCACCCCCGGTACAACCACCATCACCCCCCCCAAAACAAATCAAAGCCAAGTTTGAAGGATTTAATAAATGTGTATTTTAAAATTGGGGAAATTCCGTACGTCAAAACATTACCCTACCGTGAGGTGCTTCCGAGGCTTAGAGTGCACGCGGCCCGGTCGTCGATCAGGCCTCCTGTTCGACAACCTGACCCTGACTTCTTGACCTGACCTACTGGCCGTGACATGATTACTGAAGAGGTTTGCACAAAACCACCAAGTGCTTTGGGATTGGCAATTTATTAAAATCTGTACAGATTTTAAATATATTGAATATAATTAAAACTTTAGGGTTTTCGAAGGGTCAATTTAGAGTAGGAGATAAACCTAATGTAATGATTTTACTTAAAGTAGCTGGTATAGACCCGAGCTATATTCGTAATTATCTTGCCAGGGGGCAGTTAAAGAGGGTAAAGGCCATTCGTAGAAGACCCCGCTGGGACCCCTATTGAAGATGTTTCCTTAAACACTATTATATTTAGTTGTTGATTATACATCATGGACCAAGGGCCTACGACTCCCCAACCCTCACCGGCTGCAAATGAAAAATCTGCATTATTAAAGCGTTTGGATGCTGCACAAAGATACCACATGTTCGCTGCACACAAATGTAGATTGATAAATTCTTTGTGGGAATGTTACGACCGTTTTGTAATGAGTGCACAACCGGTGCAGTTTTTTAGGACATTTAACGAGACTGTGCAAAGCTATGAAACTTATTCTACAGCAGAAATGAAAATGAAAATTTGGAGGGTTGAAAAATTATCGTTCCAAAACCGTGACATGATTACGGCCTTTGAAACAGGTCGGTGTGTGCACGGGGTCATATAGTAAAGTTGGTGAACTCTACCACCCCCACCCCCTAACCTCTAACCCAAATCACCAACTGCCACTAGTTTCCTCCTCCTCCTTCCCCTCTCCCCCCTACGGACCTCCCGGGTACAGTCAAGTGAATTTAAAAGAGGCCCCACCTCCGTACTTGGTGGGGAAGTACAGAGAAAGAATCTAGAGAAAGTGGACTTGAAATGGACCATTAAAAACATAGGGAAAGATAGACCATATCAACACTTTCGGAAGCCTCCTCCATGGGAAGAATCGAATCTAAAGATAATCATTGAAGGATTACCAGTAAAAAAATCAGCATGTGACATGCAGAGTTGTTGTTAAAGATTTGCTACCTGGATCAAGAAGTTCCAAATAGCACGGGCTATGGGACATGCAGAGGCTCAAAGCAGTCATAAAACAACAAATGAAAACCATCTCAAGACCTATAACGACTCATATCTTCACAGACGGATCTGTTGATCAAGAAAGAGGTTCTGCTGGGGAAGCTGTTTACACAACCAACCATGAAGCTTAGTGGAGCATGAATAGTGGGTGCTCACCCTTGCAGACAGAATTATATGCTCTGAAGGAGGCTATAAAGTATACAATTAAGAATAATTTACATGATGTCATCATTCATACCGACTCTAAATCTTCGCTCCAGGCATTGTTATCCAGTCAGCACAGAGATAATATACAACTCCTCACTGAAATCCAACATATAGGAAAAGATGCCCATAATCTAGGGCTATCAATCACCCTAAATTGAATACCAAGTCACATTGGCAGAGATGGTAATGAAAAGGCAGACTCAATAGCAAAAACTGCCACTGCTCTACCTGTTGTACAGGTTTAAATACATCCAAGTTTTTCACAGATTTAGGAGCAAATCAAGAAGAAAATACTCTCAACTATCAAAAGTCAACACAAAGCCAAAGTAGCGGAAGGAAGATCCACTGTGATATGGTACGAATAAGCCACTGGGTACTCCTTTTTCAAGCCTGGCAAAAAGATATCCAGAGACATTGCAGTATACTTACACAGACTCAGACTTGGTTACAAGTGCTGCTGGGAGGTAATGAACCTAATAGTTAAAGAGTGTCATATCTGTGGCACAGAAGCAGAGGCGTCACTATTGCACTACTTACTGGAATATGAAGCTACTGAAGCCCTGTGCATCAAACTCAACATTATTCCAATGACAGCAGCTGCATTAGACGCAGATTTCACCGCGACTACAATGATTAGAAAAGCAGTTGAGGAACGGGACTCACTAGTGAGCATTCTGCTTCTACATCCGCCACCAAGATAATGTTATTAAAACAAGACTAAAACCAGTGTACTTAACAGAAGCGAAATCGGAGGAATCCCCACCTCCATTTTAAACGTTTACCCAAAAATTACAGTAACAAGGTTATCGCGAATAACCAAACTCAATTACGGGCTCATCATAGCCCGTGCGACATGGACATTTCGTTCTGAGTAGCTAAATCTAAAACAACAACAACCGTATTTGGTACAGGAGGACGGTTGCTAAGTCTATCTGCTCACCTGCCACCAAACACCCTAAACCACCGCCATTACCAACCATATCTTGGCATTCATCGACTCCGATAGTACGGACCGAGACTCGTTTGGTATGGGAGACGTAATCGCATACAAATAGTCCGTTACTGTTGTGAGACCCTACGAACTGGCGTCCGTAGTGTGGAAGACCTACACCTATGCTCGTGTTGAGAGGAAGAGTCTCTCCTATACCAACAGAGCCATCATACGTGACCGTGCCACCCCCAGAGATGTGGAGATGAAGATTGCCCCAGAGCCTAACAACGACCTCATGTCAGACCCCAGCCTCTTCTTTCAACTGACCATGGCTGCTTTCATAAGTTCATTTAGGGCCGGGGTTCCATGAATACTAACCCCATCGCCGTGTCAGCAGGTCCAAACTAGCGCAGGTGTGTCGTACTACGTTTCATAATGATGTGCACCCAAAATCTTAGCGAAGTATCCAAAATTTGCTTATATAGGTTGAAAAAATCACTCATCAGGCTGGGAAAATGACCTGTAAAGCTGCCGCCCAGTTGGGTGGGTGGTGCAGCCAACTAGTAACTGTGTGACTCATCATAAATGTAAAGTGCCTTGTATAGTGACTGTTGTGAGCCTCTTGTTGATCACTTGTGGCACAAAGATTATTGATGTGTTTATTTGTGTGGGTGATTAAATATATATGTGTATATATATATATATATATATATATATATATGTACATGTATGTATGAGTGTGTACATGTGTATATAACATTAATAATTTTGTAACTAGCGTCAAAAATTGTTATTTGCTTAGCTAAACGAACTAGAGGGTTCAGTTCCTGAACCGATTATGTGCCTCTGTAATCCTTTACACCACCGCCCACGGGATGGGTATGGGGTGCATAATAAAGAAAGAAATTGAAATTGTCCAGCCAGGCGGGGAAAACAGGCTGCACAATACTGATAAAATATGTAATTCACAAAGATGCGCTGATAAACATTAATGTTTTTTTTATTAAAGATACAGATATAAACTTTGTTTTCAAACGTTGAATGTAACAATATTTCAAGTATAAGAACAAAGATATATTTAGGACTTAACGATTTCCTATCAAGTTGCAAAGATACCTGAATTGCACTCTATCATCATCATTTATTGATGATGTTAATTATGACGCAGGATCGATGTCTAGGTGAATTATGGCTGACACAGTCAGATTACATATGTCAGCCACAAGCAGGTAATTTTCAAAAGAAGGCCCAAAGCCTTGGAATGGCATCCACAAATACATCTCTTAACTTAATTATAAACCATATATAGTCTATATCATCAGAAATTCAGAAACATAAAAATATAGTTTCACATTTTTGTTATTAAAGTATATATTTTGAACCACATACTCATCCTGAGAGTCTTAGTTTATTGTGCACCCCATAGTTATCATGGGCCCGATCACGAAGCAGTTACGCAAGTACTTACAAACGTGTACATCTTTCCTCAATCTTTGCCGGCTTTGATAACATTTATTAAACAGTTTAAAAACATGAAAACTTCCCAATCAACTGTTAATATTTTTATAAACAGCCTCGTGGTGCTTCAGAGTTCATTAACTGTCTAATAATTGTAAACAAAGCCGCCAAAGATTGAGAAAAGAGTTTAGGTTCGTAAGTGCTTGCGTAACGGCTTCGTGAATCTGGCCCATGACACCCAAGGGGTCCGTGTAATTTCTCAAAGCTAATTACCCCAGAGGAACAGGCTTCCTCCGATTTGTAGTTTGGTCCACCAGGCCGTTTGTTTGACGCCGCTGTCATTTACACCCGACATTATATGATTATTTATTTATTTATTTATTTATTTATTTAAATTCAAGAAGGTACATTGGGGGTTAGCAGAGAATACAGAAATTAAGTTGAATTTACATTCTTGTTAAGCCACTAACACGCATAGCGTTTCGGAACATTAGTAGTCCAAATTAGCCTAAATTGTTTTTTAATTATCCCAACGTCTCTAAGGATAAGGGGTTGATTTATGAGTGCCGGGCACTCAATACTAAGTAGCCTACCTTGCTACTTGTTTATTTATTTAATTTGTATTTATACATATAAGTGTTCTTACATTCTTGTAAAGCCACTAGCACGCATAACGTTCCGGGTAGATCCTTAATCCTAATTTTGTCCTCGGAATGCAACCCTCCGAATCGTTTACCAACAAGATTGTTCAATAAATCCCTG
This sequence comes from Procambarus virginalis, assembly GCA_020271785.1. Taxonomy (NCBI): domain Eukaryota; kingdom Metazoa; phylum Arthropoda; class Malacostraca; order Decapoda; family Cambaridae; genus Procambarus; species Procambarus virginalis. The sequence goes on from WNGS01155161.1 coordinate 5,707, forward strand.
AACTATATGTTTAACACATCTCTAACCCTGTCCGTGGAGGACAAACTATCTTTCCGGCAGAGCAATGCAAATAAAAATCGTTCAAAAATACTGATTTATTCGATCTACTCATCAATACGTAACCTAGACAAAGAAGTTTTGCACTTTCTATTTGTGTATCAGGAAGAATACCTGATTAACGTAATTTAATTGCGCTACTTTTTATTTTATAACATTTTTTTCCTCGGTAGCTTGTTTAGGTTCTTCTAATTATCTTAGATATCAGTGAAGAGAACCTCCTAGGAACTATATATGTTGTAAGAAGTATAACAATCCTGAGAACTCAAGTAAATTATGTTGCATGAGTGCTTGTAATAATCACTTATTACAAGCAAGTGATTGCTTATGACATTTAAGTAAAATAGTTTAATGAACGTGTGTGTTTGTGTGTGTGTGTGTACGTGAAGAGGAAACAGCATCCACAGCCTCATTGTAAATATTTATGGCTTTCAGAGCATACGACCACTGCCTACCTGGTCTCGGTCGAGGGTTACCTTGCCTTGAGGTTACCTTGAGGTGCTTCCGGGGCTTAGCGTCCCCGCGGCCCGGTCATCGACCAGGCCTCCTGGTTGCTGGACTGATCAACCAGGCTGTTGGACGCGGCTGTTCGCAGCCTGACGTATGAGTCACAGCCTGGTTGATCAGGTATCCTTTGGAGGTGCTTATCCAGTTCTCTCTTGAACACTGTGAGGGGTTTGCCAGTTATGCCCCTTATGTGTAGCGGGAGCGTGTTGAACAGTCTCGGGGCCCCTGATGTTGAAAGAGTTCTCTCTCAGAGTACCAGTTGCACCTCTGTTTTTCAACGGGGGTATTCTGCACATCCTGCCATGTCTTCTGGTCTCATGTGATGTTATTTCTGTGTGCAGGTTTGGGACCAGCCCCTCTAATATTTTCCATGTGTAAATTATTATGTATCTCTCCCGCCTGCACTCAAGGGAGTACAGATTTAGGCTCTTTAGTCGGTCCCAATAGTTTAGATGTTTTACCGAGTGGATTCTAGCAGTAAAGGATCTCTGCACGCTTTCCAGGTCAGCAATTTCTCCAGCTTTGAAAGGGGCTGTCATTGTGCAGCAGTACTCCACTGTAGAGAGCACAAGCGTTTTGAAAGAACAGCGGATGTATATCCAGTATCATAAGTTAACATTAACCATAACAAGTATGGAAACTTTATTGACCTATACATAGAAAAGAGACTGAACTTCAGCACCCACATACAACAAATATAGGGGTGCTGAGAGAGAGAGAGAGAGAGAGAGAGAGAGAGAGAGAGAGAGAGAGAGAGAGAGAGAGAGAGAGAGAGAGAGAGAGAGAGAGAGAGAGAGAGAGAGAGAGAGAGAGAGAGAGAGAGAGAGAGAGAGAGAGAGAGAGAGAGAGAGAGAGAGAGAGAGAGAGAGAGGAGAGAGAGAGAGAGAGAGAGAGAGAGAGAGAGAGAGAGAGAGAGAGAGTGAGTGAGTGAGTGAGTATCCACTGAGGTCTGATTAAGACCTTTTGGGGACCTTAATCATTAGAACGTCCAATGATGAACGCAAAGTGAGGCGTTCTCAGACACATAAATGCATTCCTGCATCACGTCTTCTAGTATTCAGATGGCATATTGACATGATAAGCATATTATGTTGCTTCAGGAATCATTCCTTCTGAAGATATATTAATACTACGAAAATACTTAAGGAAATTATTGTTTCAATTCTTCCTCCGTGGTCTGACTGTCATATTATATATATATATATATATATATATATATATATATATATATATATATATATATATATATATATATATATATATATATATATATATATATATATAGTTTAGGTAATGTTGGTCTAGGGAGGGAACCGGGAAAACGCGTGTTGCTGGAACATGCCACCTGCGGAAGGTGTGGGTAGGTACGGTAGTGCAGGGGGGGGGGTGTACTCAGGAATGGGTGGTGGGTATGGTGTCTGGGGGGGATTTTAGGCTGGGGGTGCCTAGTAAGGTGAATGGACGTAACATTGAACTGGGGAGACTGAGAAGTATGGCGGAGTAGTGGCTAGCTTGATCGTCAGGCGGAGCTGGGGTGGAGCTAGGTGAGGTACCTAGTAGATTCCTCCTCTCCTCCCTACATGTGAGATAACCCCGACTCTCCCCCAGGGAAGTCACTCTTCTCCCCTGCCTGTAACTGTGGATAAATTGGTCCGCCGGTTTTCAATTTATATATTTTCCATTATTATGGTTACAAAAATAATGATACAAAAATCAGCATGAAAATTACCTCTGCTGAAGACATTGGTAAACTACAAACAGATATTAACAAAGTTTTCGATTGGGCAGCAGAAAATAACATGATGTTTAACGGTGATAAATTCCAGGTACTCAGATACGGCAAAAATGAGGATCTTAAACATAATACAGGGTACAAAACACAATCGAATCTGCCCATAGTAGGAAAACAGAAGGTCAGGATTTGGGAATAATGATGTCCGACGACCTAACGTTTAGGGAGCATAACCAAGCAAGTATTGCGTCAGCCAGAAAAATGATAGGATGGATTACGAGAACCTTCAAGTCCAGGGATCCCATCACAATGGTTGTACTCTTCAAATCACTTGTGTTGTCCCGTCTTGAGTACTGCTCAGTACTCACTTCCCCCTTTAGAGCAGGAGAAATTGCTGAAATTGAGGGAATACAGAGAACATATACAGCACGCATAGACAAGATAAAGCACCTAAATTATTGGGATCGTCTCAAAGCTCTCCAAATGTACTCACTAGAAAGGAGACGAGAGAGATACCAAATAATATACACATGGAAAATACTGGAGGGACAGGTCCCAAATCTGCACAGTAAAATAACAACGTACTAGAGTGAATGACATGGAAGAAAATGCAGAATAGAACCAGTGAAGAGCAGAGGTGCCATAGGCACAATCAGAGAACACTGTTTGAACATCAGAGGTCCACGGTTGTTGAACGTCCTACCAGCGAGCATCAGAAATATTACAGGAACAACCGTGGACATCTTCAAGAGGAAACTAGATTGTTTCCTTCAAGGAGTGCCGAACCAACCGGGCTGTGGTGGGTATGTGGGCCTGCGGGCTGCTCCAAGCAACAGCCTGGTGGACCAAACTCTCACAAGTCAAGTCTGGCCTCGGGCTGGGCTTGGGGAGTAGACGAACTCCCAGAACCCCATCAACCAGGTATCAACCAGGTAACTAGGTATGGTTACGTCCCTGGTACTTAAATGTACTAAGTCCTCTTCTAGTTTTCCCTGTGCATGGATCCGTAACCTACTATTAGTACTCATCTCGACCCTTAAGTCAACCACCAAAGATCCTCCGCTCCACTCAGCCCACAGGTCTTGATGAATGTCATATGTCTTTACGAATTTTCCTATCGGTCTCAAATTTCGTGTCAGTTACTCTAGAATTAAACCTACAGAACGCCCATGATTCACCGTGCAGCATGCAATATTCCACACAAGGAAAATTCTTGTTTCCCCTATCTCCCTAGGAGGGCGGAAGGAAATAATAAAATAAATTCCCACCCTCAGTTCTAACTGGCTAAGGTCATTAATTCCATGTACCGGGGGGGGGGGGGGATGATGGACCTCGGAGTCGCTAATCCACGCCTATGACCGCTTTATCCTTAATCCCCTTAATGCGTAATATCCCATCCCCCCCTACCAAGGGGCGCACAAATTCAATGAGTACAAATACACAAATCACAATACAAGAATCCCATTTAACATTTCAGGTTAATATAGTACTCTTAAGAGTATAATAGTGTACATCCACCGCACTAGATTTTAACCCATTAACGTTCCAAGATAATATCCTCACTCTACTTAATGATTAATAATAAAACTACCATTGCCCTGTCCGTCACATTTCACGGGATACGAGTTTTTCTTAGACACTCTTCCATCACCGTAACATTTTTGCTTTCTCCTCACTTGCACAACATCTACTAACATCAAAAGTAATATTATTCCTATCTATTTTTTGTTAATTCTGTATACCGTTTTACTTTAACCTTTGTTTCAACATCTGTCACTACGGAAGGTTGAACACCGCTAACACTACTAGAAAGTGCCTTTTCGTGACTATCCTCTATCATCAATACGTCATGTTCTTCCTTACTTTCTTCTACACACATTTCACTTTCCATTTCACGTCCTGTTTCACTTACCATTTCACGTCCTGTTTCACTTACCATTTCACGTCCTGTTTCACTTTTTATTTCACGTCCTGTTTCACTTTCCATATCACGTCCTGTTTTACTTTCCATTTCACGTCCTGTTTCACCACGTCTATCCTCCATAGCTAATTTTTCTAATGTCTCGATCCTCTTGTCTAGTTTTTTTTTTTTAGATATTCCAATATTTGAGTACCAACCTCAGGCCGAGTTCACTATATTGTCCTGAACCTTGTTTCCACAAGGTTTAATTTTTTCAGCTGCGTTTCCTACTTTCCCTAGGCTCGCCTTAATTGTCTCCGCTCTTTTTTCACACACATTGTTCATAGGGGGCTGTCATTGGCTTCCAGCTGTTCCTTCTATGTTCCTGCTGCACAATCTTTCCTTCCTTCGAGGATACATCTATCCTGCTTGTAGCACCCGTCCTAGAGTCTCTCAGATGAGGCTTCATGCGGCATAGATAGGAACCAGCATGTGGCTGCCTCGACAATTGCAATAAGATGGGACGATTTTTTCAACGTTTTTAATCTTGACTCTACACTCTCTACACTAAACTATCAACACCTGGGGTCAAACTGGCATTTCCAAGCCATACAATTATTAGACAGTTAATGAACTCTGAAGCACCACGAGGCTGTTTATAAAAATATTAACAGTTGATTGGGAAGTTTTCATGTTTTTAAACTGTTTAATAAATGTTATCAAAGCCGGCAAAGATTGAGGAAAGATGTACACGTTTGTAAGTACTTGCGTAACTGCTTCGTGATCGGGCCCATGATAACTATGGGGTGCACAATAAACTAAGACTCTCAGGATGAGTATGTGGTTCAAAATATATACTTTAATAACAAAAATGTGAAACTATATTTTTATGTTTCTGAATTTCTGATGATATAGACTATATATGGTTTATAATTAAGTTAAGAGATGTATTTGTGGATGCCATTCCAAGGCTTTGGGCCTTCTTTTGAAAATTACCTGCTTGTGGCTGACATATGTAATCTGACTGTGTCAGCCATAATTCACCTAGACATCGATCCTGCGTCATAATTAACATCATCAATAAATGATGATGATAGAGTGCAATTCAGGTATCTTTGCAACTTGATAGGAAATCGTTAAGTCCTAAATATATCTTTGTTCTTATACTTGAAATATTGTTACATTCAACGTTTGAAAACAAAGTTTATATCTGTATCTTTAATAAAAAAAACATTAATGTTTATCAGCGCATCTTTGTGAATTACATATTTTATCAGTATTGTGCAGCCTGTTTTCCCCGCCTGGCTGGACAATTTCAATTTCTTTATTTATTATGCACCCCATACCCATCCCGTGGGCGGTGGTGTAAAGGATTACAGAGGCACATAATCGGTTCAGGAACTGAACCCTCTAGTTCGTTTAGCTAAGCAAATAACAATTTTTGACGCTAGTTACAAAATTATTAATGTTATATACACATGTACACACTCATACATACATGTACATATATATATGCGTATACATATATACATACACATACATATTTAATCACCCACACAAATAAACACATCAATAATCTTTGTGCCACAAGTGATCAACAAGAGGCTCACAACAGTCACTATACAAGGCACTTTACATTTATGATGAGTCACACAGTTACTAGTCTTGCTGCACACCCACCCAACTGGGCGGCAGCTTTACAGTCATGTGCACCACACCCACCCAACTGGGCGGCAACTTTACAGTCATGTTCATGATTACCTACAGTAAGCAAATTTTGGATACTTCGCTAAGATTTTGGGCAGCACATCATTATGAATGAAGTACTTACACACACTGATGCCAATAGTTTTCTTGTGTCCTGACACCGGCGATGGGGTTGTATTATTTATTTAACGAAATATATAAATATATATTCCTTGAAATTTTGTCACATTAACGTCTACATCTGTCGTTCTTCTAACATATAGATGTTAAGGTTAATTAACATATATGCAAATTACAAAATTTATTAACTGGAGTGCAGAGCTTCACACACTCAATGCTAGCCATCAAGTAACTATCAAAATGCATATATCTTTGCTTTCACTTCTGTTATATTTATGACAAGGGATTTAAAATTTCCCTATATTTCTGCTTTTCTGATGATATAAAAAAAACTTTCGTTTATTACAGTATCTACATAAAATTAACATTGATCTTCATTAGGTTGTAGTTCCCATCAATAGGGAGAGCGTCGGTCAAAATTTTTTTTTTTAAATATAAATATCTTTCCTCTCAATAATATGCCCGAAACGCTATGCGTACTAGTGGCTTTAGATATTGTATGTACTAGCTCTATCTATAAATCCAATATTATGTTTGTAAATCGACTATTTATGTACTTTCCTGAATAAAATGAACTTTAGTAATATCTAATCTCTGTGACTAAAACGTAAGAACGACTTTATCTATGCCTTTTTGATAACATATACAATTATAAGCTTTATTAGTGAATCTCTATTAATTAAGCAATATATCAGAGAGTGTGTAGGGTTCGGTGTTCCATGTGAGAAGAGACATGGGAGATTTTACATCAGTACAGTAAATGGTTTAAGTAGCAAACGCATACTAACGAATAATGATTGGTATCTATAGACCAACACTAGAAGTCGATTTAACTTCCAGACATGTATTTTTCAATAAGTCTTAAATGTTTTGTGGCTAGTTATGTTAGATATTATTAGAAATACGTATTCTACTTGTTAATATTAAATTTGCGATCATTTAAGGAGAGAAGTGCGACGACTGGATCACTGTGTACAGAAGGTTGAGATGCCAACAAACACTTTCCAGACAACAATATATCTTGGATAAGTCGCTCCACAACATTGACACGGACCGTTGACTTCCTGTGAGGCCACATATTTGCTTATTTCATAATGAAATTATATTATTTCATAATAAATATATGTTTTCTCGTGTTCTGCATTAAGCACCAACATTATTAGGAATAATTATACCATATTTCTTCATTATTTAAGTAATGCTATAAGGCTTTGAGTAGCTTTGGGTCATTAGGTGAACAGAATCTCCAATAGATGGGGCGAGAGTCGCGCTATCTCTCGCCCGGGCGAGAGTCGAAACTTATTTTAGAATTGATATATCTTTGTCCTCCAACAAGATATATTTCCTTTGGTGCACTCACAATAACGAGTATATCTCGGTCTTTCTGAAGGCATATAATATTTTAGGCTTTATAAGCGTATCTTTGTTAATTACACACTATATTGACAAGTGCGTAGGCTTCTGCACTCCATGACCGACAAGCTACTGAATGCCACTATAAAAACGTATGTATCTTCACGTGAGCTTTATATATGTCTATGGTAAAGTATTTAAAATGAAGCTTATATTTCTATCTTTCTTAAGACATATAAAACATTTGTGTTTATTAACGAATTTACGTGAAATAAGCATTGTTCTGAGAGAGAGTTGCTCTGTCGATCAGTCTGTGCGGGGTCGGAGGTCGGCGATTATTAAAACACATGTATCTTCATTAGAACTTTATATATTTCTATGGTAAAGTAGTTAAAATGAAGCTTATATTTCTATCTTTCATAAGACATATAAAACATTTGTGTTTATTAACGAATTTACGTGAAATAAGCATTGTTCTGAGAGAGAGTTACTCCGTTGCTCGATCTGTGCGGGATCGGAGCTCGCCGATTATAAAAATACACGTATCTTCGCTTTAAATACAAATATGCCCATGGTAAGGCATTTAAAATGAAGATTATGTTTCTATCTTTCTTGAGACGTATAAACCTCTTACGTTTATTAACGATTCTGCGTGAAATAAGCATTGTTCTGAGATGAATATTGCGGATTTCCAGCTCTACGACCGATGAAAAATGCAACTTTTATACAACTGCAAATATCTTCAGTTTTACTTTAAATTTGTCCTGAAAGAGTTTCCATATATAGATCCAGTTTCTGCCGTTCTCCTGGCATAAAAAGACCTTTGGTTTAATAAGTTATCAAGATGTTTTCAACAATATTACTAGGGCGTTCACCGATTCCAACATGGGCGACCCTTTTGGAAACGCAACACATGGGTTGACCTGATTGATATATGGGTCAGATTCCATTAACGTTCGGAACATAAACATCCAGGTTTATGTGTATGTAATTAATTCCGTATCTTATGCCCAGGGCTCAGCTAGTGCTGTTGCAGCCGAGCTTGTCAGCCTCCCTCTTATTCACGTACGTTTGCTGTTCCTTGCATTTTGTCATTCTTTATTATTTCTAATTCTTGTATTATATATTGCCAGCTGGCGTGAGTAGCTGACACGCCCCAGGGACGAGTTAGTTTAGTTAGTTTAGTTCATTTATTATGCACCCATACCCATCTTGTGGGCGGTAGTGGAAAGGGTTACAGAGGCACATAATGGGCTCAGGGCTGAACCCCACAATTCATTTAGCTAAGCAAGTTACATCTTGATGAGCTAGTTGCCCAGCTGCTGAGGTCCCAGCCGATGCGTAGGCTCAGCTGGTGGCGTTGCAGCTGAGCATGCTCGGTCACCCAACTATTTATACACGACCGCCGTTTCTTTACACTTCGTCATTCTTTATATTCAAGCCCACTGCTGGGGTCCCACACGACGATCCAGGAGCCGTTGGCACAGCGGTGGTGGTTCATCTGAGCATGCCCTTGGGGCTCTGCCAGCGCCTGATGTCCTGGCCGAACACTTTCTTGCAGCTAGGTACAGCTGACGAGGCTGCAGATGGAGTGTCCTAAACGAGGATCTGCACGAGAGTAGGGAAGAACGCAATTTCTACCATTCTTAATATAATTCTTACAGTTCTCATTCGTCTTGTTGGGCGTAAGTGTTTCTGCAGTGCCACGCCACCTCACACCCCTCATACCTTGGCCTGTGGCGTTCCTTGGTACCTCCCCGCTGCTTGGCGAGTCGGACTTCGCCACACTATATGCAGCCCTAGGCGCCCCCACCGTACTCCGCTGCACTGTGCCCTAACATTGACTTATATTTATATTACTTAATATAAATTGTGTCTATAAAAACATGTATTATAATACTTTTTAATTTTTAAAAAGTTTATTATATTTAAATCTGTATTCTATTTATTTATATATTACTTATTGTATATATTAATTTATTATTTATTTAATAATTTGTATAAATATTTATATGAATTATAAAATATAATTTTCATTATAACTGCCGTGCCGGTGCGTACTAGTTACTTGACGCTGGCATTTACTCCTCTTAGTTACGACGGATGAAGCGTCCGTTTGTCCCAGGAGTTGCACTTATTGTATCTGGCAGTACCACGCTAGGCTTTTCAGTTACTCCCCACTCAGTTATGCTTGGGGCTTCACCCACTTCCATCATTCCTGCCTTTCGCAACAGGTGTCGCATACAGTTGGCCCACACTCGCAGCCGCCAGTCAAATTATGGTGCGGATCCTATGTAACTGGGCCTCTGCCTTTTTGTTAACTCGGCACACCATCTGCCCACCCTTACTGCTTTGATAATTCCAGATCCACGATCGAACGAGGACGAGGAAATCCTGTGATGATCGAGGAACACACGGCGTGGCCGAAAGGTGGAACACGCTCTCATGCCCCCCGGAGAGGTATCCTGGGAGACGAACTACCCGCTTCCAAGCGGACACCTCCACTCAGCACCCGCGGGGCTCACCAGTGACAACAGCCGACACGGGGTCGACCCTGGGGAGTCGGCCTCGGAGAGGACAGCGTTCACATTCCCACACCCCCCGCCCTGGGCCAGACATCAGGTCTGGTCTCTGTGAGGGCGGGCTACAACGACGAAAAAACACGGGAACGACCAGTCATTCCCCGCGGCGACAAGCGCTTCCTACATGGAGTACAACCCCGGCGCTATGTACTCCACCAGTCCACAGGCGGGGGCTTCCCGCCTCCCCGCTCCTCGGCTCGTCAAGATGGTACTCCGACGGCCCTCCAAGCGAGCTGCGTCTCCTCGCAGCATCTGCCCAGTAGCCCGGAATGGTACCTTTTTCAGTCAGGATCATGTAAGACTGACTGTTTTTTAATGGCCTCTCCGGGCATACGGGCAGCTAGTAGGGAAAGTACGACTAGAGGGACGCGCGCCATCTGCCAGGTGAGCTCATTAAGCCAGCTGGCCATGTGGTGCTCAGGTATGTAGCCCCATAATGTTGTAAGGGGGTTTTCCCGGAAGTTGGGGCGTGTCGGACGCGTGTAAGCGTCCGGTGTTAGGGTATGTGGTCAGGGAAGATTGTGGTCATGTTGTTTGGGGTGTAGGGCAGTATGTAGGACTATGTGGTATGTGGTATGTTGTTAAGAGTAAATGATATGTATGTTGTTTTCCGTAGACTTAATCATGTGTGAGCATCTGGTGTTTGGGTATGTGGTCAGGGAAGATTGGGGTCATGTTGTTTTGGGGTGTAGGGGGTATGTAGCGCTATGTGGTATGAGCTAAAGTAAGAGGTATGTGAATATGTTGTTAAGAGTAAATGAATATGTATGTTTGTTTTCCGTAGACTTATCATGTGTGTAGATAATAGTTTATGATTAAGATTATGTATTGTTATGCGCCTAGAGTATGTGGTGAGTGCTCTAGAAGGTCCACATATGTTGTTGGGGTAGGGGGGACAGGGGTGAGGGAGGGAGGGATAGGGAGTCTGAGGGAGAGTGCGGGGACCTCCCCCTCATGGCGTGAGTGTTTAGAGTCATTTTGTGGTTTTCGTGGTTTGTCAGCTTCCGTTGGGTAGGGGATGGACTATGTGCTTGGTATGCGGACATGTGGAGGGAGGGGGACCCCCCAATACCTGAGAGGGGCAAGGAGTTAAGACGAGAGAAGGAGGGGAAAGTGAGAGGGACATCCATTATCCATGAAGTGCCAGGAGGTAGGAGAGAAAGAAAGAGGCAGACAGACAGACAGACAGACAGACAGACAGACAGACCGGAAGTTAGGAGGAGAAGGGAGTGGCCGCAGGAAGTGAACCATTAACCTTAAGTACTTTTCGATGTCTTAGACCGGACTGAGAGATGCTCTCCCCCCACAGGCCATCACCTGTCAACCATCAATCAATCACTTCTCATTTGACCGGAAACGTTTCTCTTTTCTAGCATAGGTGGCGTCATATCTCTCCTCAGCAGAGATTATATGCAATAAACGGGGGAAAGTAAACACATTATATAAATT
>WNGS01155165.1:0-14268 GCA_020271785.1 Procambarus virginalis
ATTTGTAAATGGTAATTCTTTCTTAAGGTAATGACTAAATGGTTTATAATCAGAAATTATTTCAATGTGTAGATGAAATGCTCTTCTCGGAGCAAATCACTCAGTCACTCTCATGCTCTTGCATTTGGCCCACCTACCCTCTGCCGTTTATGGGTGACATGGGAGGAAAGTTTGGCCCCAGCCTACTTTGCCCTTCCATGGTTGCACTGGGATGAATGTGAGGTGAAATCCCTTGTCATCCTTTGTTTACATTGCAAGTCTTGTGCGGCTGGTGGAGTTTGCGGCCAGGGTGGCCTCGGCCTCGTCGGCCCAGTTTGCGGCCTCGTCGTTTGGTAGGCGGCCAACTAGCAATTGGTAGTTAGATATTTCTAGGGTGATTTGTTTTGAGTAGAGGAATATAACTGCTGACTGTCATGCAGGGTTCTATTGAGCCTTCACCAGTATATATTTTTTCCCCCATTATGACTCAACAGTGGTGATTTGAAGAGAATCCCCACTCTTAATGTGGGGCTGACTGTGTGATGGCAGCCAGTCGGCCATCACACTGACTGGCTGCTGTCTTCCTGTAAGAGCCGGACATTTACATAAGAGTGTGCCTGACTTACTTAGGATAGAACCATTCATCTCTAGTACAAACTTTTTTCCCCTTCAGCAGCAGGGCAGCACATGTTACTTAAGCATATCTTTCGTCGTCATCTGAAACCTAAGAAACAACATGAGGTTGCCCGCTTGGCTCTAATTGCTGAGCAGATTGCACGAAACACTTGCAATGGTGTCATGATTGATGTGGGCTCTGGTCAAGGCCACCTCTCAAGACTGCTTGCATACGGACATGATGTGAGAGTTGTTTGTCTGGAAGCACAGGATGATTTCATCAATGGTGCGAAGTGAGTAATGAGTTTCTGCTTGCAAGCAATATTTGGCAAGCCCTAAAGTCCCTACTGCATATAATATATGAAAACTTGATACTGAAGGATGTGAGCAAGGTAGCAAATTATTTTAATTATATTTTAAGCAAATATTTGAGAATATTTTTTGTACCGTAAGATATGCCAGCATATGGAAACATTAGTTTTAATTTAATGTGCTAATATTGTTAGAAATATTTAGAACATTCTTAAATGGATAAATTTTAATTTTCAGGAAATTTGATAATCAATTAGAAATGGCTGTGGAAAAAATGAAACGAAGAGAGACTTCCTTACCTTCCCTCCCACCTGCTCCTCGTCATACTACATGCCTCCTGGAGCCACACATGGATCCTCAGACATTTTGAGACGATTGTATACGTATTCTTATATTTTAGATAATGTGTAAGGAACCTCTTAACTATAATACCAGATCTAGATCATTGTCCTTGTAAATAATGTTTTACTCTAGTGATACTTTGCTTGAATAGGACACTGCAAAATATAAAAATGGTTAAACCATTAGAAACTAGAGCCAGTTTTGTGACCGGTTGCAGGAAACCCCACAACATAGTCAGACACTTTGTTCATTGAGAGGATGGAAAGCTGGATGATATGCAGCCATTACCAATGAAGTCAAGGTTTCCAAAGAAGAGACCAAGCAGCCTCTGAGGTAGAGACTCATAGATCAATTGGACCAGCAATTCTAAATTCTCATCAAAGAAGAGGGAAAGTTTTCCAGACTTTCCAGACAGCTAGTTAAAAACTTGCCGAGGACTGAGACTGTCTGCACTGATATTCCAGCGAGCAAACCCTCAGCCGATAAGCTGTTATAAACTGCTCAACAAGACAACAGCTCAAGCAGGGCCACTATCAGAGCATGAAATCCAGAGTACACCTGAGGGTGAAAATGGCTCTGCACCCTACAGGTGGACTTGCAAAGGTATGAGAGGAAGTATCACAAACACCATATGGCATCCCATGATAATGCACCAAGTAGAATTCAACTACTGTATGTCCTCGAACAAAGGCTCTTTACCAGCAACAAGTGGGTAAGTCTGGTATCCCAATTGGTGGGTATCCCAACAATTGGGTATCCCAACAATTGGGATACCCAACAACGAGTTGTTGAGGGGCCGACCCACAATACGAGTTGTTGGGCGTCGGCCCCTCCCCGGGCTCGGTTCCTTGTCTCTTGAGTCGGGTTGGTTCCGTCCTGTCGGTGGGTGCTCTTCTCCGTTATTCCCCCCTTTTTTCTTGGGACGGGACTTCTCCGTCATGTTCCCCTCTTCTTGGGGTTCTGCAAGACGTTTGGTCTGGGGTGCGACTGTGCCTTTGTGCCTTCGTGACTTGTGCTTGCTTCTGTGTGTTCTCGAAGGTTCGGGAAGGTTTTTCGCTACTTCCTGTATTATGGAACGTCTGTTGTCTTTCAGTGTGGCTTCCCTCCGGTCCTTTCTAAGGCTTGTTGGTCATCTTCCGTGCTTATTCTGGGTTTTTGGTCCTGTCTCGTTCTATTGTTATTGTATCTTCTCTCCGTGCTCTGTCTCGGCACTGCTCGTTTTCTTTGCATGCACAGGACATTGTGCATGTAAAGAATCTGTGCATCCTAGCCCTGGATGCCTGATTGGGCTACTTGTAGCCCAATTGGGTTGCCGATTGGGTTCGTTGTCTTCATTGAATAAGCCGGCTATGTATGTTGCTGCTTACTACATTTTGACTCCTGTTCCCATGAGCTGGGCTGTTTCTTCTCCTGGGCGAATCACTCGGGTCACAGTCAGTTTGGTTACTTTTCTTGTAAAATAGACAGAGTTGGCGCCTTCCCGCCGAGCGGGTTGTGCAGTTCGGACACAGTGTCGAATCGAATCGAATTAAATATAGGACAAGATACCCTTCGGGTGAGCTTTCAAGTGGGGACAGGTGAAGAATAGCTTGGGTGAGAGGAAACGTCGGAGTTGGAGAGACAGAGCCAGGGCTAGACCCAGCTGTGCGGCAGATAATGAGACTTTCTGAACACCTGGCCGGCTTAGGCTAAGCTGGCAGGGTCCCAGGGGAGGGGCGGCGATGTGAGGTCTTCTTTCTTCTCTTGAGTTGAAGTCTTCTTTCTTCTTGAAGCTGGAGTCTTCTTTCTTCTTTGAAGCTGGAGTCTTCTGTCATCTTGCAGGGGATCCACCATCTCAAAACGAGCAAAATTAGGTCCCTATCCCCCTAAAGAGGGGGGGGGGAAGGCGGCTACCTTCGGTAGAGTCTAGTACTGAAGGTGGGATGATTTCCTTTTCTCGTTCTTTTGCATGGAGTTTGGCTTGTTGGCTCGCTTGGTGAAGGTGTGGGTCTTATCACTACTACGTGTTCGTTCACTTCTTCATTTGCTGGGCGCCACACGCTGTTGCATATCAAGGTTTCCATGTGAGTTGTCACCTGGGTTACAGTTCCTTGCCACTTCTGTGTTTGGTCGTTATTGTTCCTGCTTCGGCGTCCAGGATTGATAGTGGCGTTTCTGTGTCCTTTGGGTTATGAATCAGGAATCTGCGGGGGGATTTCAGGCCCTCCAGGATTACTGGTGCAAGTGATTCATGGTCATAATCTGACACTTCGGCGTCGACTCCACCTTCCTCTTTATATACTGGGTCCCGCATTGGTACTTGAAATTCTCGCATTCTAGGGTCGGCGTTGTCTGGAACACTTATCGTGCAGGTAGTGTACGGGTTGAAAATTTTCGAGGGTGCTGTGCTGGCAATCACTTTGGGTTCCGGTGCTGGTTGACTTGCAGGTGCGATGACATTAGATGGTTGCAGGTGTTGAGATCGGTTGAGAAGCAGTGCTGTTGTTTCCCAGAGTCTGGTTGGCACGAGTGGCTGGTGTAGGGTCAGCCACTGTTGTGGTGGAGCAGGCGGTGAACATGACCTCTGGTATCACAAACGGTGGTAGGTTGTTCTCCTTGTATAGTTCATTTGGTATTCTATATCGTTGTCTGAGATCTCCACCTGAGAGCTCCGTTGCGAAGTGTATCAGGGCTGCAACAGTGCTATCAAGGGTGGCTGGTGACGGCGTGAGTGAGGGCGGCTGGCTGGCTTGGTTGAGAGGTGTTGTCTGTGACCTTGAGTGGCTGGCTCGGGTCCAGTAATTTGGTTGCGCCACTTGTCGGGAGTGCTGGGAACGATTCTTCTTGAATATTGAAAGATTTCAATCTTGGAGTAGGATTTCGAGGCCTGGCGTCAATCATTTTTTTTTATTTCTTCCTGTCTGGAGGGGCAGTCTTGAGAGACGGCTGTGTGGTCACCCTTGCAGAGGAGACAGCGCTTGGTGGTGGCTGTGCAGGTCCTGTGATGGTGTTCCCCAGCACAGATGCTGCATTTCTGCAGCGGGTTTGGGCACTTCTGAGCGTAGTGGGTGTATTGATAACACCTAAAGCACTGTCGTAGGCGGAAATATCGTTGCCTAGTGACCTGATGAGGTGTGCAGGCCATTCCACAGCATCTGAGTCCGTTGTCGGCTGCAAGAATTGCCTCTTCTGGAGTCTTGAGGGTGATCTTGAGGGTGGGTTTCCCATTCTCGTCTTGCTGGATGAGGTGGGCCGAGATGGCCGTGAGGGATCGATTTTGGGCGTTTATGCTCTTCACGATCTCAGTAGCTGGTCGTTCCGCGATGATGTCACTCACTCTGTGGATGAATATAGTCCTTACTGCCTGGAACTGGTGGGGAGGCAGGAGTGTTAAGCCCTTTGCCTCGAGCGCAGTGGTCGTCGTCGTGGTGAATGGGGCTTCTAGTGCTGCTGCACTACTGAAGAGAATTTGGGGTCCATTGACGTCCATAACGACGTCGATGGGTGCTACCCCGGAGGTCGATGACAGTAGATCCATTATCTCGGCCTTGCTGTATGTGGTGTCGGTTCCTCGGAACCGCACCTTCACTCTGAAAAGCATGATGCTTATTCAGACACCACTCTGGTGATCAGGAGGGAATGGCTCTAATCGTAGCTGCCCAATATTTACCCACCCGGCAGTGCTGGGTGCAGGAGAGCCTGATCTAGGGTTGCACTTTCTTTAAGAGGCCTCCCGTCTCTTACCGGTATAATGTACCGGATCAGGGTGGGGTCTGACCTCCTAAAGCAAGCACTGTGTGGAGCAAACAGTGTCCTGTGCATGCGCCGTGGGAGTTTGTTTTGGTTATGGACGGTGTGCACCAGTGCTGGTGTTTTGCATCTTTTTCCTCGGGAGCTTCGCCTCTCGCTCTTTTCCGTACTCCAGTCCGTGCCCCGTGGCTACTGGGGTGTTCTGGTTTGCAGCTATGGGGTGGACGCCAGGGTTTTCCCCTGGCGTCTGGCAATTTTTTCTCATTGTGTTATTGGTGCGGGGCGCCTCTTTCGCCTCTACCCTGTTCTTCTCCTGACTGTGCGGCTTTGGCCTTCTTCCCCTGGCGGTGCTCCTGGCATCTTCTCGGCTACGTTGTGTCGTGACACGTTCATGCCTACGTTCTGCAGGTGAGTTTCTGCGGTCTGGCATCTCTTTCGGCCAGGCGTTGGTTCTTGGTTTTGGGGTACGAATGTGAGAACATCAGAACACAGGTGTCTGTTGGGGCCCTATTGGCCCATACGAGGCAGCTCCTAATTATACCCATCCCGTCCCACTCATATGCATGTCCACCCCAAGCTTGAGTCAGTCCTGGGGCTCCACCTCCACCAGGTTACGAGGTACAATGGCGATGGTGAATGTAATGAGGTACATGTGACTGTCAGGATGTTAAGTCACAGTGAGAGGTTGTGTTGGCTGGGGCTCTGATTGTAGTAGCATTATTATAGCAATAATGGAAGGATTATGAAGGAATTGATGAATCTAGTTGGAACTCTGAGAGCAGAGATGGATTCCCTACGAGAGAGGTACGACAGCTGAAACATCGGGAAGAAACGAAGGAGGAGACCATTGTTAACAAGACCTCGTCGTGGAAATCGTTAAGTACAGGGTCTTAAGAAGACCTTGACAAGGCCGCCTACGACGCCCTAAGGACATAAGAACAAAGGTAACTGCAGAAGGCCTATTGGCCTATACGAGGCGGCTTCTATCTATAACCACCCAATTCCACTCATATACATGTCCAACCCGTGCTTGAAACATCGAGGGACCCCACCTCCACCACGTTACGCGGTAATTGGTTCCACAAATCAACACCCTGTTACTGAACCAGTATTTACCCAAGTCTTCCCTAAATCTAACTTATCAAACTTATACCCATTCTTTTCGTGTTCTGTCTTGTGTTGATACTTTTTAATACCCATATTAATTCCCTTTTGTTAAGTCCATTCATCCACTTGTAAACTTCTATCATGTCACCCTACTCTCGCCTTCCAGTGAATGCAATTAAGCTTTATTATCTTTCTTCATATGAAGAGTTCTAATTTGGGGAATTAACTTAGTCATCCTTAGTCATCCCAGTGATATGCAGACTGGGATAAGACAACATTGGTTACGACCAAAACCCAGGAACAGATAGTTTAGAGAACCGTAGCAGTAATGTGGAGGAAGAGGGTATTGTAGTACATAATAGCAGCATTATTGCAGAGTCAGGTAATATAAACGATGTGAGCAACAGTGAGACAGAGTGCATAAATGAAGGAATTGGGACGAAAAGCGGAGATGGCTCCAATAAAGAGGTAGACAAGACAGACACAGATATAAATACCTTGAAAAACGCAAAACCGGAACACATTTGCAAATTCTACGCTAAAGGAATATGCAAATATGGAAAATTAGGAACAAAATGCCATTTTCTGCATCCTCGAAAATGCAGGAACATGTTGGCGAGGGTACATGCCGTTTTGGAACAGGGTGTAGATACTTCCACCCCAAATTATGTCAATTTTCAATTAGGGACAAAAAATGCTACAATCTTCAGTGTCCGGAATTCCACGTGAGAGGTACACAACGTTATAGACGGGAAAATCAGTATGACACTACTGGCAATTTTTTAGAGGAAGGCAGAAACAGAGCAGAAAATATAAGAGAGAGGAACAGTCAGATGGAACCACCACAGGATTACAGAGGGGAAGGGAGATACCCACAAGTCTGGAATACACATTACCAACAAACACACAGGTACTACACCACACAACACTCGCCCCACTACCGAAACTGGACGAATCACTTCGAAAACAACACACCCTGGACGCAAACACAGTGGCCCCCTTACCAGAGCCTCAGATATTAACACCAAGTAAGGCATCCAGCACTTCCACTACCACGATAACATCATTTATATTTGCCAACATTCAAGGTATAAAAACACGCAAATCCAACAAAGTTCACTTTATAGATGGTCTCCTTCATGAGGCAAATGCAGTGTTTGCAGCCCTAACAGAAACCCACACAAAGGACTACCATGATGGTGAAATATGGATCTCAGAGTACAATCTTTTCAGATGTGATAGGAAACACCGGCTTCAGGGTGGGGTCAGCCTATACATCAAAGACACACTCATCTGTACTGAGCTGCTAAACACCTCAAATGATATGGTGGAAGTGCTGATAATCAAAATAGAGATTATAAATGTAGTTATTGTCCTTGTATATAAGTCACCGGAGGCAAACCCTCAGCAGTTTAAAGACCAACTAATGAAAGATTAACATCTGCGTGTTTAAGTCTCCCTCCACAACGCAGAATGTTGTGATTTTCTTGGTCTATCCACAGACCGAGATTATGTTTTAACTTATGCGGAAGATTTTCATAGTTCTTACCATAAATTTCTGTCTGGGCTTGTCTTACCCAATAGATAAGTGCATCAGGAAAAGTGTATTTTATACCTTTTTTCCTGAGATATAGAAACACGTTCTGTGTTACATTGATTAATTTGATGAGCGAGGAGTAACGAGTACAATCCAAGACTGATATTTGAGCTTGCTGCCTGGTGGTAGTTATGGTTTGTGTCGTGATGACGTGCGGCTTTTGTTCAGGCCAACTGCCATTCACTAACCATCTAGGCCCATGAAACCAAATATCTGCCTTTGCAAATTGTTTAAACGTCATACCTCTTGATAAGAGATCAGCTGGATTATCTTTTGTTGGTACATGCAACAATTGAAAGCCTGCGGAAATTTCTTTAATTTCCGAGACGCGATTTTTTACATAGGGAGTCGGACAGTTGTCGTTTCGTACCCATTGTAAAACAGCTTCATTGTCAGACCATATAATGACATCTTTGATGTTCATGGTAGACAAGACTTGTTTGATATGCACAGCTAAGCGTGTGGCTGTTAGCAGTGCTGTTAGTTCCATCTGAGGCAAAGTCCTCTTTTTTAATGGAGCGACTCTGGCCTTAGAGGTGATAAGATATGATTGATTAGAAGTCACTAAGTAAGCACAAGCTCCAAAAGCTTTGGCTGACGAGTCTGCGAATACATGTAGTGTTACTTCATCATTTTCCTCGACTATGTGTCTCGGAAAGATTATCTTTTCGACTAAAGTTTGTTCTTGAGCCATTTCCATCCAAGCTTTTTGTAACTGGAGTGGTAGTGGATCATCCCAACCAACTTTAGTCTTCCAAGCTTCTTGCACCAGTAAACGCCACTTGATAGTTAAAGGATTTAGTAGACCAAGTGGGTCAAATACTTTGCTAACTTGTGAAAGCAAATCCCTTTTTGTAGCAATGCAATAATTTACTGGCACGGATTTGATCGAGATCGTGTCCGAGATTAAATCCCACTCCATACCTAACACCTTTTGTGATTCTGGTACGTGATATTCAGGGTAATCTCTTGCTATTTGATTATTCAATGTTGCATTATTAGAGGCCCAAGATTGTAGTGGCATGTTGGCACCTTGTAGCTCCTTGTTGGCCTCTTGATATAATTGTAACAGTTCAGTAGTACTGTTAACTGTCCCTTGAAAATTATCTACATATAGATTCTGACTGATTTCAGCCTTATAGGGACTTGATGATTTTTCAGATGAGTATCTAGAGTTGCTTGCAACAGAAATGGACTTGAAGTCGCGCCGAAAAGTACTGATGAAAATCTGAAAGTCACTATAGGACTATTGATATCTTCTGGGTTCTCTACCCATAGAAACTTAGTGAAGTCTCTATCTTCTTCCTGCAAGCCGACTCTTAGAAAGGCCTTACTTATATCTGCTGAATATGCATATTTATTAAGTCTAAACTTCAACAGTATGTCATACAATTTCTGAGTTAGACTTGGACCTGTTTGCAAACAATCATTTAGACTGGTTCCTTGGGGTCCAGATTTAGAGCTACAGTTAAAAACTATCCGTAAAGGAGTTGTTTTTGATTCTCTCATTACAGCCATGTGTGGTAAAAAATGGCCTGTTTGCTTATTGTCGTGTTTCACGACTTCTATGAATTTATTCTGTAATTGTTGAGCTATATCTCATGATAGAGTTTTAAATGCTCAGGCCTTTTTCTTAGCTTTGCTAATTGAGATTTAAATTGACTATAAGCCATGTGATAATTGGTAGGTAAGGTTTTATGGTTGATTTTCCATGGTAGCCTTACCCAGTACTGTCCATCATGATACTGTACAGTTTCTAAGTACTGATTGTATGCACAGACATCATCAGGACTTGGTTGATCAGGAATTATTCCTATAGCATCAAGTTCCCACAATTGATGTACAGATTCCAATCCATCATCAATCATGTGGGGGATTTTAAGGGGTGATTGATCTTTGCCTAGTCAGGCCATGATTACAGTTTCTGTATGATGTGATTTTTCAGGAGTTGAAGGTTCAAGATCTAGTATAGGTCCTGTCAACAATATGCCTCCTGCTGATTTGAGTATTTTCATACCCATACATTCTTCTGACAGAATGAATTGATGATAATAGTCAGCTCCAATCAGGATTCCGATATCTCCTATGTAATCAGAATCGAGCCGAGGATCTGCTAATTGAATTCCTTTTTCTTTTAGGAATTTAATTGTGGCTGCCAGACCAATCACTTCCATTTCAGTAGGAATTTTATCAACTACTATGGCTTCGACTGTCCTTTGGGATGTACCCAGGCAGACAATGAGTTGTACTACCGGAAAGGTTCTATGACCTGAACTGGTAAAAAACCCTGATATGGATGTAGATACTTGCTTTGAAGATTTAAGTTGTAAATCTTCTGCCATCTTTTTACTGATGAAGGTTTTCTGTGAACCCTGATCAAAAAAGCCTCTAGTTTGAATACAATTTCCTTCATTGCACAATTCTAGCTGTGCTGTAGGCAATATGGCAGTTGTAACAATTTCTGTATCTGAGGCATTGACATTACTCATTACTGTACAGAATTGTACTGCTGTTGTGGTATCATCTTTTGGCTTTGCCTGAGATGAAGATTGATTATTGGAAGCAAGTGATCTGGATTGAGTGTTGATATCACCACAGAGTGCTGTGTGATGTACACTTTTATTACAATATTGGCAGTTCTGCAATTGAGTGTTACACTCACTTGTATCGTGCTTCCGTAGACAACGGATGCACCTGTTCAGAGATTTCAGTCGATTGATTCGACTGGCACGGCCTTCATAAACTGTGCATTGATAAATGCTATGTGCTTCTTGACAGAATAAGCATCTTGGGGCACTTGCTGCTCCTTTTGTCTTATCTGTCTTGGGAGCTTGATTTCCTACAGTTCTGTTAACTGTGGAGGATATAGCATAAGAGCCAACATTACTCTTTTTCCACTTTGCAGAAGAGGAGTTTTGTTGCCTTGATTTTGGACTGCCAGTTTGGACATTTTTGTTTTTGTCCGTGGATTCACTTTTAGTGATTTTTTCTTGAGATCTAAGTTTTCCTCGGCTTCGTAATCTTTGTACGTAAGCTCGAAGTCCATCAAAGATTTGGCTTTGTGATAAGATGTTGTTACAAGTATGTAACATTGTAGGTAAGTAATTACATGCAAGTAGGTCATACAAGCATGTAACACTTGTACTCCTCCAAGGATTTCCTTAAAGGATGAATTGTATCTGTAATAATGTGTATCTACATTATTCATGATGTGATGAAGCATTTTGCTTTTTATTTTCTCGGCTTTGCCTTTTCTATTAAGTAAGTCTCTTTGAGACGCTTGATTGCCTTCAGATTTTCTGAGGCTGCTTTCACTCCAGTGAAAGCATGAGATTAGGTGATCAAGACTATATTCTTGGATTAAGATAGTTATCTTAGATGGATGATAATATTTGTATTGACATTGTCAATGGGCTGTTAGCCTTTCAGATTGTAGATTAGTGATGAGGGGCTGTTTAGCCATTCAGATTGTGATGTGAGATTAAGATTGGTCTTAATCCCCAATGGTAGACTATTGTAGCCAAGTGATGATGACATTTGTCTATCACCTGATTTAAATGGTCTGTAGGCTGTAGATTCAAGTGATTTTTTAGACACTTTGTGTCCTTTTCTTTTTCAGCTGGTGGAATACTGTTAGTCATTTTGACCTTTTCCGAGTTTCGGAGATTCCGAGATATTTCTTTTTTCTGATAAATATGTGTGATGTTAATATATTTTGATAAATGAGCTTTCCTGTCTACTTAGGTAATGATTCCAAAGATCGTCCTTCATTTCCTCCCTGGAATCTGGTTGTAGCAGGTGTTCAATTATCAAAAGTACTGTGATAATTTGATTTGTGACCCGAATGCACCAAGTTGGTAAATCCTGTAATAATTTTTTAAAAATAGTAAATGTCACTATTTTTGCAAAGTTATTACAAGATCTGTTACCCTAATAGTTGCTTGATAAAATACAGTAGAATGCCTACTGGTTTTACCTGTAATAGGGTTTGATATAGTTGATTATGGATAATTTGTAATGAAATGCTCTTACAGTGATAAACTCTTTTTTAAAGAATATTATGTAATGAGCAGCACTGAAAATCAGTTGATTAGAGATAATGTTAGATAATACACTTAAATATGTATGTATGTTACCACAAGTGAGGTAGATAATAGTATATATTATTAATATGCAGTTGTCTTTGACACTGATAGATTAAGTACTGTGGTTTCTAACACAGAACAGTATTAATATGAATGCTTACTAGTTAATGGATATGGTGGCTTAAGCCACTGCAAACAATTTGTTTACTTAGATATATAGCTATGATAAATATTGGCTGATAGCTAGGTTAGGCTAGAATATGTAAAAATTATTCCAATGCAAAATCAAGAAGTTTCTTATGTATTTGCTGGAATAATATAGTCTAGTTTATAGACTATCTAGGTTCAAAGGACCAATAATTATCTAGTTTCTAGACTATCCGGTTCGAAGGACCAAAAATGTGGGAAAAACCTGCTGTGATTGATATAAGAGGAGACTACCAGGGACTTGTACTGAACTAAATTAAAAAATTACTGTATGCAAATTAATTCAACTAAAATCTCTAGCTAGGGTCGTAAATCCTAGCTCCTCTTTTCCTAATGACAGATAATGGGCTGTAAGGGGCAGGTGGGGTGAGTGAATTAGTTGATAGGTTGATTGCAGTTCCACGTCCACCTGCCAACAGGTATCTCACATCAGCTTGTATTTTATACAAGGATAAGATTTTATAAATTCAGTTATATAACTGAACACTGGCTCTGTTTAAATCAGAGATTTAAACATACACAGTCTAGCCTAGCACCTTAGCAATTAACAGCCAATACACTTATACTTTAATACAACTTAAATTGTAAATTGTAAAGTATGATAAATGACCTAAATATGGTCTAAGTACTGTTACTGAGTACTAAAATTATATTCAATTAAATGAACTTATATGATTACTTAAAAAATAACTAAGCAAGCAATTGTTAACTTAATTTATATATTCAAGTATATGCAATGTATATGATCAATGTATATGATTAAATACAGTCAGCTTGTTGAATCTCTTCCTACACTCTGGACACTCATGAGTATTTGTTTACTTATTGTACAACTTTTCTGACACTGGACACTCATGAGGTTCAGAGCTTGGATAAGATTCTGCTGTACCACAATATTAATAATAAACTCACAGAAATATGAGGCGTTGCCTCGCCTTTTTACCGAAAGACAGATTTATAGAATATTAAAGTCACAAGCATACAATTGGCCAATCATATACCAAAATAACATTCAATATACTTCTCTGCCAGTCGGGTGCCTGTCTGACAAGTGTGCCAGACTGAATAAACTCTCTTGGCGAGTTTAGGCACGATATTTTATAAAACAGCGTTGCTGTATGATCTAGTAGCGTTGCTACGGGATTAACTGCGTTGCAGAATGATGATAGATTGATGAAGGTGGTGGAGACCGCGTCACTGAGTGCTCCACTCACACTTATTTTACATAAATGTTCTAGGATTTTCCTTGTTGATATATTGTCCAGGTACTCCCCCAGTTCTAGAGAGTGTTCACTGGTGATAATGATATTAGATAAGGTGTCCTCAGCAAAAATGTTCGCTAAGGGACCGTCACTGTTCACAGTTGTGTAAACATACGCGTTCTGCCCGCGGGCTGTGGTGGGCGCTTCTCTCCCGAGATGCCCCCCCCATCCCCCTTGAAAGGGGTAGCTTACAATGAATATTGATTGATTATTTTTACAGTCTAGACTTATGATTGAGATAAGATGTGATTATAATAAAATATGATATAGGATTTAAAGATTATAAGTAGTACTTGATAATACCACTGACTCTTAATAAGGATTCGATTTTATCTCTACCGGATACTACGTCAGTGTTCCAATAAATTTTTAATTAACGAATCCTTCTAGAAGCTTCTGGATCCTTGAGAGATCATGCACAAAGTCACGTAGGCATCTATAGGGCCCTATGGCGTACGTGATCATAGTGGCATCATCTAGGATCAAGCTATATATAATGAATCTATTGTGATTCTGATATGATTTGATATGATATAGATTTGATATAGATATGATATAGATATGATTTGATATGATATTGATATGATATAGAAATAATACATTTCTTAGATGATTATTAGATATGGTGGGTAAAAATTTCCCACAATCTTGTATCTTTCCATGGTTGGAGTCCCCTATGATTAGAAGTTGGGATAGATTTCTAACAGGTGACAGACTCTTCCTTTTCAGTTCTAGTAGGTACTGCTATGTTTGTCATAATCTTGCCTGTCATTTAATGGAGGGTTATATATCACTGCTACTATCTTTGGTCCTCCCATCGTCATGGTGCCTGTTGTGTAGTCTCTGAACTCCTCCCAGCCCGGGATATCTATCTCCTCGCAACTCCAGTCCTTTAACAGCAGGGCCGCCACTCCTACCCGTCCTTCCCTGTGTAATGTGTGGTGTAATGTTAACAGCAGCTCTTAACAGTCTCCGTGGTGTAGTGGTAAGACACTCGCCTGGCGTTCCGCGAGCGCTATGTCATGGGTTCGTA
>WNGS01155175.1:0-13903 GCA_020271785.1 Procambarus virginalis
GGAAGTAGCCATCTATCCCGTCTTGACCTCTTAAGCTTCAGCCCTGAGGAGTTGCGTTCTTCACAAGCCTTTGAGTTCTCTCTGTTTTCAGCACTATTCGGTCCGGGTAACCTCTCACTGAACGGGCTCCACAAGTTATCGAGTTGCGAGTACAATTTCTCCTCTTTACACGTGATACTTTTCAGTCTCAGTCCCAAGGAGAAAGGTAGTAACTCCTAAAGTGTTTGCGGATGTCTTGAGTCGTATTTTAGGTATGTGTACAAGTTCTTGGGCTTATACAAGTCTGTTGTCTGTAGCGTCCTGTCTGTCTCGTCGATGTTCTCTGTCGTATCGAGAAAGGCGAGTGCGAGTTTGCTCTTTTCCAGTGTAAATCTCAGGTTGGCGTGAATTGTGCTAGCCCAAGTAAAGAAATTAAGTAAGTAGGCTTCGCCCTCCTCCATAATGCCGAAGATATCATCAATTTATCTATAGTAGATCGTCGGTGTGTCCTTTCGATGGATCCTTCTCTGTTCAAAGGCCAAGTTTACGAAGATCTTGTATACATATTGCCTCGGTGGTAACTTTAAGAGCAAAAAGGCTCAAAGTTTCAATTTACGTATTAATCTGAGTTCCTAGTACAATAAATGGGGTTTTTATCCAGAATCCCATTTGTAAAAATGTTTTTTTTTTTTATTCAGAGCCTTAGTGGTATAAATGGGACATTTTATCCTTATTCCAGTACCTGCATATTGCGAGTGCATGCAAAACTGCCTCAGATATACTCCATGAAACATGCATGCCCGTCAGAATATATTTTGTGTAATATGTTGGGCAAGAATTTCTGCGCTTGACCCGAGGTCCCAGCATTATATCAGAGCCACGAGACTGCACCGAGCTGGTTATACATCAACAAATTTTTAAACTGAAGTTTCTTAGCCAAAATAATAGTGTTTACGTTGGAGCAATTTAAAATCATAAAATGTATGTCATTATGTATTCAAGAATACATGAATACCTGCTTTTATGCAGACACGCGAATGCATTCAGTCAACCACTCACATAGGAAGTGTTACGTTTCGCCCCCCTTTCCTTCCTTATATAGTTAGGGTTATTCCCGCGGGTCTTTGACCCCCTTGTACCTGGGCGCCACTACTTTCCCTGGGCCCCCCCAGTCTACCAAGGGCTGGCCTCGAATTGCACCCCTGGCGAGTGGAGATATCGAACCTTACGTCTGTTACTCTCGGTAGGACCTGCCCCCCGTGACACTGGGAAGATATACAGGTAAATCCTTACCTCTTCGTTCAAGGTCACCAGCTGGGTGTTTATATTCGTGTCCCAGCAATACTTCTCAATGGTTTTACTCGTATCGCAGCCCAAGGATGCAGTCAAGTGCAACATAAATGGTTTACTCAAATAGCCCTAGAGATGGGAGGCTCACTGAAACACAATGTTAAAATCGATACGTTTACTGAAGAAAACTTCACTGGATCCGCATGGTGATTAATATACGTGCAACTGTCAGATGGTGGCAACACTCCTCACCAGTCAGCTGAACGATTCAGGAGCTCGCTCCTGGCCTCCTGAATCCAGCAACTTCCTTTAGTGGCTGGAGATATATATATATATATATATATATATATATATATATATATATATATATATATATATATATATATATATATATATCATAATGGAAGGGAGTACCACCTCTGGCTGGAAGAAGGGAGACCCATAGCCTCGGAGCAAATCACACATAACGCATTGGAGGGAATGTAGGTCCCCTCTAATACAGTTTCTGTGTGCTTTTGTCCTACCACCCCCTTCCTTTTTTTTTTTATGCTTTATTGTGTATTTAAAGGTTACAAAACATACAAGACAAATGCCTAAAGATTATGGATCTCTTGAAGCTCCTCCACTTCCGGACAGGATCCGAGGACGCAGCAAGCATTTCCCCTATGGATCGCCACACTGAGGCGCTGAAACAAAAAACTGCAAGCCCTTGGGTCTCTGGTGACGTCAATGACCTTGGAACCCAATTCCTTGAGAAATCCCAAGGCACTCTTGCCCCAGGGGCCATGCGTCTCAGACGCTATGGGAACAAAGAGGTATTGACCTGCCAGTCGCCTGCATTTGAGAAATTTTGCTGTTTCCCTGTGGTTGGCCGCCCCACCTGCTTGATCAGCTCCGAAGTGTACATAGGTGTCAACCAGGGTGGGTACACATGTGTAGTCCCACACCAACTGTCTACCCTCCTTCCATGAGTATATGGTGATGCCATCAGGGCGAAGTGCGGGGAAATCTGGGT
The DNA here is from genome assembly GCA_020271785.1 of Procambarus virginalis. Taxonomy (NCBI): domain Eukaryota; kingdom Metazoa; phylum Arthropoda; class Malacostraca; order Decapoda; family Cambaridae; genus Procambarus; species Procambarus virginalis. The sequence goes on from WNGS01155175.1 coordinate 2,285, forward strand.
TTTGGACCCCTAGGATGCGAGGTTCTCTCTCCGCTGGGCACTTAGCTGAGACGAGGCTTCTCTTGATGATGTCATTGACCTCGTTGTGTCTTGCATGCCAGCCCTTTGTGCTTCGCAATGCAACCCATGCAGTCCGTATTGGTCTGCTTCCACCCTGTTGCAAATACACTTATATTCAGTGTGAATTGGGGCACCAAGGCGGAGGGCCACTGCTACACGAAGGGATTCTGGATCTAGGCGCGTGCCCATTGCTGACATGGGTACTGCCAGGAGGAAGTCTCCTGCATGGGGGGCACGCACTGCTCTGAGGCGGGCTTTCTCCTTGTTTGATGTTGCGGCGCTGAGCATGGCATCAGCTACTTTTTCCACTAGAGGGTGGTCCCAGCCGGACTGTTTGTGTTGTTTTGTTGGCTCTATAATGGTTGGTGGGGCTGCAAGAACATCCCACTGATTTGAACATTCAGTGAAAGCAGGATCGTGTATTCCTGCTGAATCTCTCAGGGTTGCAGGTAAGATATCTCTGACGAGGTCGTGCGATGCGTGGGAGGAGGAAAGGAAGGCTGGTAGAGCAATTTGGGAGGCTGTGCGGACACCAAGGCCGCCGAGTCTTACAGGAAGGGTTGCTTGCTCCCACTGAGAGTCGTCCAATGGCAGGTTCAGGACTTTCACCAGCATGGACCTCAGAAGGGTGTCATACACATTTAACTTAGGGCTGCTGTAGGATGGAGAACATCTCAGAAAGTAGGTCAACTTAGGGAGAGACAGGCATCTTGTGAGGAGAAAGAGAGCATCATGGGCATCAATCTTGTCAATCCTGTCCAGCATTCTCTTTAGATCAGTGATTTTTGCAGCCAGGACCTCCTCGATTGCTCGTGGGCCAATGGGGGCACCCAGGAGAGTGCAGTCCGGTGGCTCGACAACGAGAATGTCTGGAAGAACATTTTGTATTTGTTGCGTGATGTCTGGGTTGCGGGGAGATTATTTCACACTTGGATGCATTGAGAATGAGGCCTAAGGCTGCTCCCTGCTCCTGGATTTTCCTTATATCCTCCAAAATGGTTTCCGGGGTTCCAGCGAGAGTGCCATCATCCAGGTACCAGATGTTTAGCTCGCTTGTCAGACTATCAGTGACCTCTTTGATAGCTAGGCAGAAAAGGAGGGGTGCTAAGGGGTCACCTTGTTGGACACCTTCACAGGAGTTTATTTCATGCTCCCCAAAAAGAAGCTTAGAGTCCCCACTGTAGCACGATCGGATGAACGGGTAAAGGGGACGGAAATGGTTGTGTACAGCCCTGAGGACAGCGTCTCGTCTGACTTGATTGAAAGCATTTTTGAAGTCAAGCTTTACTAGTGCCTTCTGGTCCGGGAGATCAGCAATGTAAGCCCGCGCTGCGTGTGCTGCAGCTTCACAACCTAGGGGAATCCCAAACCCGAGCTGATGAGGTTTCAGCAAGGTGGCTGCTTCCTGGCTGATCTCACTGCGGCCTTAGCTACGAGGCGTCGGAGGGTGTTGCCAACGGCAATGGGCCTGATACCCGTATCCTTCTTCTTTAGAGCACAGAGTGCTGCTCCATAAAAGACAGGCCTGATATCCTCAGGGATGCCGCCAGCCAAACACATGTTGGAGAATCTGGTAAGTTCCACTAGAAGGTCCTTTGCAGCATCTCCAAGCACCGGGTTCAGCATTTGTTTGATGTGCTGGGGTCTTAGACCTGTAAAGCCCCCTGCTGAACCTGTTGGGAAAGACATGGCTGCTTTGTACACCTCAGATTCTCGAACAGTCAAGGGTTCTATGCCAGCATTGTTTTCCTGGGGATCCCTGCTGCTGTCGGGGGCTCTGCGTGGGTGTTTGTCTTGAAGAGCCTCTGCTGTCGTGGCGTTCCTGGGGGCAATAGTGTCATCGCTGGTCATGATTCTGATGGCACCTGTGGTATTGCCCTCTTCTATTTTCCTGGTGATCTGTGCTCTCATTTTGTGGTTCTCAGATGAGTTATTGTTGGTCGTCCTGCGGCTGGTGTTCTTGGCACGAGGGGGGAGGCGGACCAGGTTGTCTGCTCTGGGAATTCATTAAGTGCCCTGATTACAGAGGTTGCTAATGACTTGTCTCTCCTGGGCGGTAATGCTAGGCATGTATTCCCAAATAGAAGGAGATTGTGCCACGATCCAGAGGTTCTGGGAGCATTGTTGACCTTTGTCAGCAGACTGGTGAGTTTGGCTGCTGCTTGGTGACGGGCAGCCTTAGGGATGTGGGGCAAGGTCCTGGTGGACGTCGCTTTGACTGCTTCAAGCAGATTATCTGCTGAAATGAAGTTGAGGGAGGTATTGTTCCTCGCTCCTGCAGCAGGTTGTCCATCGTCGCTGCCCCGGGGCAGGCGCCTAGACCCTAGACAACCACCTGAATTGACAGTATGATAGCGGACAGTTCCATTTGAATTGAGACGATACCGTCTGTCAAACACTTGACAGTTTCCTCTTGGGTGGTCATCATCTTGGCTGGAAAGAGGCTGTGTGTCAGGTGCGACATGTGCCATGCCTAGATGTGATGACGCCTGGCTGCCCACTGAGTGCACCCTCTCCTTCCCGGGTGGAGAGTAACACGGCAAGCATTACCCTCCTGGGGAAGTTGGGCATGGCCTGGACACCGTGTGTGGGTAGGCTGTGTGTGGGTAAGCTATATATATATATAATATATATATATATATATATATATAATATATATATATATATATATATATATATATATATATATATATATATATATATATATATATATATATATATATATATGTCGTACCTAGTAGCCAGAACTCACTTTTTGGCCTACTATGCAAGGCCCGATTTGCCTAATAGGCCAAGTTTTCCTGAATTAATATATTTTCTCTAATTTTTTCTTATGAAATGATAAAGCTATCCATTTCATTATGTATGAGGTCAATTTTTTTATTGGAGTTAAAATTAATGCAGATATATGACCAAACCTAACCAACCCTACCTAACCTAACCTAACCTATCTTTATAGGTTAGGTTAGGTTAGGTAGCCGAAAAAGTTAGGTTAGGTTAGGTTAGGTAGGTTAGGTATTCGAAAACAATTAATTCATGAAAACTTGGCCTATTAAGCAAATCGGGCTTTGCATAGTAGGCTGAGAAGTGCGTTCTGGCTACTAGGTACGACATATATATATATATATATATATATATATATATATATATATATATATATATATATATATATATATATGTCGTACCTAGTAGCCAGAACTCACTTTTTGGCCTACTATGCAAGGCTCGATTTGCCCATTAAGCCAAGTTTTCCTGAATTAATATATTTTCTCTAATTTTTTTCTTATGAAATGATAAAGCTACCCATTTCATTATGTATGAGGTCAATTTTTTTCATTGGAGTTAAAATTAACGTAGTTATATGACCGAACCTAACCAACCCTACCTAACCTAACCTAACCTATCTTTATAGGTTAGGTTAGGTTAGGTAGGTTAGGTAGTCGAAAAACAATTAATTCATGAAAACTTGGCCTATTAGGCAAATCGGGCCTTGCATAGTAGGCTGACAAGTGCGTTCTGGCTACTAGGTACGACATATATATATATATATATATATATATATATATATATATATATATATATATATATATATATATATATATATATATATATATATATATATATATATACATATATATATATATATATATATATATATATATATATATATATATATATATATATATATATATATATATATATATATAATAGTGGGGTGAAAAACAAACTTTCAACATAACACAGAACACGGAACAATGGGTATAGATTTGCAGAAGTTGGGTAACAGATAGAACTGCAGAAGGCCTATTGGCCCATATTTCTTGATGTTTCTATATTGGAGCGGAGTCTTGAAGTGGGTAGAATATTGTTGTGCGTTAATTGGCTGTTGATTGCTGGTGTTGACTTCTTGATGTGTAGTGCCTCGCAGATGTCAAGCCGCCTGCTGTCGCTGTACCTATCAATGATTTCTGTGTTGTTTGTTAAGATTTCTCTGGTGATGGTTTGGTTGTGGGAAGAGAATATATGTTCCTTAATGGAGCACTGTTGCTTATGCATCGTTAAACGCCTGGAAAGAGATGTTGTTGTCTTGCCTATATACTGAGTTTTTTGGGACTTACAGTCCCCAAGAGGGTATTTGAAGGCATAGACGACGTTTGTCTCTTTTAGAGCGTTCTGCTCTGTGTCTGGAGAGTTTCTCATGAGTAGGCTGGCCGTTTTCTTGAGCCCGGATGGGCACATGTATAAGCAAGTAGATGGGGTCGCCATGGGTTCTCCCATAGGTGTCCTGTTTGCAAACTTCTACATGGGTACTATCGAGAAAAAAGTCTTAGTCGACTTGAACTTGAAACCGGCCATATACTGCAGGTATGTTGACGACATTTTCACACAGGTACCTGATGTCAGACATCTGCAGGAGCTGAAAGAGGCGTTTGAGCAGAATTCTGTGTTGCGTTTCACTTACGAGATGTCGAAGGATGGGAAGCTGCCCTTTCTAGATGTAACAGTCATGGAAAGGAGCGGAGGTTTCCACACTGCAGTCTACACTAAGGAAACAAACATAGGAATGTGCCTAAATGCCAACAGTGACTGCCCAGACAGGTACAAGAGGAGTGTTGTTAACGCTTATGTCGACCGTGCTCTCAGCCACAGCTCAGAATGGAAGCAAGTCGACGAAGAACTCTGTAGGGTAAGGCAGGTCCTAGTCAACAACGGCTTCTCCAATGGTTTCATTGAAGACATCATAAGAAGGAAAGTGAAACGCCATGCAACCTCTGAAGAGACAACTAATGCAAAACCTATACCCCCTGTTAGACTATTTTACAGGAATTTCTTCTCCACAGCTCATAAAACGGAGGAAAGGGTCCTGAAAGATATTGTTGATAGAAATGTTATCCCTACAGACAAAAATCAGAAGATACAACTAACGATTTACTATAAAACCAAAAAAACGGCAAGCCTACTCATGAGAAACTCTCCAGACACGGAGCAGAACGCTCTAAAAGAGACAAACATCGTCTATGCCTTCAAATGCCCTCTTGGGGACTGTAAGCCCCAAAAAACGCAGTATATAGGCAAGACAACAACATCTCTTTCCAGGCGTTTAACGATGCATAAGCAACAGGGCTCCATTAAGGAACATATATTCTCTTACCACAACCAAACCATCACCAGAGAAATCTTAACAAACAACACAGAAATCATTGATAGATACAGCGACAGCAGGCGGCTTGACATCTGCGAGGCACTACACATCAAGAAGTCAACACCAGCAATCAACAGCCAATTAACGCACAACTATATCCTACCCACTTCAAGACTCCGCTCCAATATAGAAACATCAAGAAATATGGGCCAATAGGCCTTCTGCAGTTCTATCTGTTACCCAACTTCTGCAAATCTATACCCATTGTTCCGTGTTCTGTGTTTTGTTGAAAGTTTGTTTTTCACCCCACTATTATATATATTGTGACGGTAACGTGTTGGAAATGGTGGTCGGCAGTCTTCCAAATAGCAGATGTCAATACTGGGCCACATACATGTAAGTTATAAAAAAAAAAGGAAAAAAAAAGAGTGACTGCTTGTCTGATAATCTGTGGTAAGGTAAGGTAAGATATACGAAAACACAAAATATAAAAAAATGCACTTTACTTAATCTAGAAAACAAAATAAAATAAAGACAATTCCTTGGCATTTAAAATAATGTAAAAGTAAAACACGTAAAAATATATATAACAAACTGAAAAGGGAGGAACTGGTTACGTTAAAAGGAATACAAAGATAAATGGTGCTGGGAATATATGTGCAAGCTATCAACCTCTATTTGATCACACAAGGTGAGTCAAGTAGGTGTTCACAGCAAGAGCACTAGATATATTCTGACTGGAGAACTGCTGTCGGTCCTGACATTGGCTTGCGAGGAATGTGATTGGCGTGGAGCTGGAGTGGTGTGTTGTTGAACGGCCAATGAGAATGCAGGATGGCCGCAAGTCGGTAGTTTGGCTGGGAGTAGCAGTTGGCGGGTCGACCAGGTGTGCAGGAGTGGGGGGGGAGGAGGGAGTTGCAGGTGCGTGTGGCTGTCTTGATATATACGTTTAAGCCACTGAAAACGTATCTTGAATATTGGGTTGGACGTGACGCTAGAAGAAGGAGCAGGCTCAATCTCTGGGAAGAGATTATCATCACAACTCTCCCCCGAAGCCTGCGGTTCTGGTGGCACGGGAGGTGGATCAGGCTCTACCTCAGTGATGCTGGAGAGGACGTCTGATATGATGTAGTTAGATTTCTGGGTGTAGCAATCTCCAGACTGAAATGATGTAGCTGGCAAGCCCATTATAGAAGTAGTCGATGGTTGAGTTGGGCTGTCTGTAGGAAATGAAGATGGTTGTGGTCCATGTAGATGGTGGTGGACTGAGTACTTTGCTGGTATGGAGCAAAGTGTTGCCTGTTCAGGACGACGAGTAGCTCCTTGTTGCTCGTGGTGTCGTTTATGGTAGTTGGTATGTAGAGTCTCTTCGCCTTGTTGTACCAGGTCACCCACGTTGCCGGTACCACTGGCGTCGCTATGGAGGATGGGAGACTTGATGATATCTGGCGAGGCGAGAGAAGTATTAGAATATGATAAAGGAGCACAATTACTGTCCTGAAGGTGATTATAAATGTCAGTAAGGATTTCCGAATTAGAAAGCGCTGTCTCAGTGTCAGTGTTTTCGGAAGGAGAAGCAGGGAAGGTCTCACTGTGGCTGTATGGACCTGTAAATGAGGTAAAGTTGGTTAACACAGTGGGAGGAACCCCATGATAGAGCTTGAGCAGATTGATGTGGCACAGCTGGGTCTTCCGCCGCCTATCGGGGGTCTCGAGAACGTAGTTGAAGTTGTTCCGGCACTCTTTAACACGGTAGGGTCCTGAGAACCTGTTCTGTAAAGGAGAACCTGGGATAGGGAAATAGGCAAGAACTAAGTCTCCCGGTTTAAACTTCCTTACTTGGCAGTGCTGGTCGTAACGAGTCTTCATCCTCTCTTGGGCTTTCTGTAGGTTGTTGCTAGCAAAGGAATGGACCCTCTCTAGAATGTGTCGGAGGTTTTGAAGATACTGGGGCACATTCTGATGCTCACTGAAGGTGGCATCACGTAGAGAATCCTTGAAAGCCTTGAGAGGTGTACGGCACTTACGTCCGTAGAGCATCTCATAAGGAGATACTCCTAGTGACTCGTTGGGAAGACTTCTGAAAATACACATAATGAGATCAAGTTGCCTATCCCAATCCTTTGAGGTCTCATTGCAAAACTTTTTTAAGAGTGCCTTGATAGTCTGATGACTACGCTCGAGAGAACCCTGTGAAGCAGGATGATAGGGGCTGGACAGTACCTGTTTGATGTTGAACTCCTCCAGAGTCCGTTTGAAGAGATCACTGGTGAAGTTGGTGCCACAGTCGCTCTGTATCTCCCTCGGAAATCCATACTGGGTGAAGATTTTCAATAAATTCTTCACCACTGTAGCAGCCGTAATGTTTTTCACTGGAACTGCTATGGGGAATCTGGTGGTAGGACACAGGATAGTTAAGATATAGGCGTTGCCTGCACTGGTCCGAGGCAAAGGACCAACACAGTCAATAATAAGTCTGTGGAACGGTTCCTCAGGCACCTGGATGGGTATCAGTGGTGCTCTGGGAATGGAAACGTTCGGTTTCCCGGCTAACTGACACACGTGGCACAGTTTGACATGATTCTTTACATCGTTAACCATACCTGGCCAGTAGTAGTCTTGTCGAATTCCATGGTAAGTCTTGTTGAACCCGTAGTGTGACAATGCTCCGTGGGCCAGGTGTAGAATCGTGGGCCGCAGGCTGGTAGGAATCACTAGTTGTTCAACGTCTGCCCAATCGTCCTCGTCCTTCAGTTTACTGGGTCTATACCTGCGATAGAGTAATTCGTTCTCCATAAAGAACCCAGGAACACTGTCGGATTGGGTCTCAGCCTGAAAGAATAATGGTGTCAAGGTAAGATCATCTCTCTGTAACTTACGGAACTCCAAAGCGGTCAGATTTGGGGGTAGTTTCGAAGGGTCCTGAGGGACAGCGGTAGCAGTAGAGTCAGCTGGCTGTGGTCGTGCAGCTTGAGCACGGGTGGTCACCATAACAGGAGGAGAACCTTCATCACTCTCTTGAACCTTTGCTGGAACATGCTCAAAAATCGGGTTATCCAACACAGAGTTGCTCACCTGGGATATGTCCTTGACGATCAGGTTGTTGGTTGTTGGTCTTCTGCCAAGTCGTTGCCCAGGAGAAGTTGCACTCCAGGCATGGGAAAAGGCTTTTCCCTGACGGCGACTTGGACTTCACCGGTCACGAAGGGACAATCTAGGTAAACTCTGGCAAGAGGATAAGGAGTAGTAGCAGTAAGGTCAGTGATGAATACAGTCTCTCCTGTGTAGGCGACGTTGGGCACAGCTGATTTCAAGACGATCGATTGTAGAGCCGCTGTGTCCCGCAGGATCTTAAGTCCAAAACGTCCCTCTGAATCTGAACCGTGGGTAGTGATAGTTCCTGGATATAGATGCTTGCTAAAGAGAGAGAGATCATTAGCATGAACACCAACATTCATTACAGGCTTACCGGACTTAGGGTGAGTAGGTTTGGGCTTAGGAGGTTCGGTTACCTTTAGATTGGGACTTACCACATTTTTCTATGGTATGTCCATAGAGTCGACAATACCTGCAGTACAGTTGAGAGGTACCTTGATCTGGGCTCGCTTTCTCGTAACTGTACCAAGACTTCTTACTGGTAGGTTCTGGTGTCAGCCGGTGGATGAGGCTGTAAGTGTCAGCTGACTTCGCGCACTTCACCAAATCGGTCTCTTCTTTGTCTGCTAAGTATAGGCGGACAGGAGGAGGTACACGTCTCAAAAATTCTTTGACAAGCTCTGGAAAAGTAGAGACATGTGCTGCCTCCAGCCATTTCATGAAATATCTCCGTTTGGTGTTAGCAAATTCTAAGAAGGTGGTGGTACTTGCCTTGACGTAGTCACGGAACTTTCGTCGATAGCTTTCGGTGGAGAGAAGGTAGGCGTCCAACACAGCTTGCTTCAAGGTGGTGTAGTCGTTTTCCGATGCCAAAGTGCTGAGTGTGACGGCTGCTCTACCTGTTAAATGTACTCGGAGAAGGGTAGCCCATTGGTCGTCAGGCCAACTAAGTTGATTAGCAAGGGTCTCAAAAGTTGTGAAGAACACATCAACCTCCGTTTCTATGAACGGGGGCATTAACTTACTTGCATGGGAGACATTGAAACTTGGAGGAAGACTAGCTGCTGCTTGTTGGAGTCGAGCTTGGTGTGTAGCGTCCATCGCGAGTTCTCTGCTATGATAGTCTAGAACCGAGTCTGCTTGCCGTTTGTCGTGGTCGCGTTGCATCTCTAGTTGTTGTCGTTGTACTTCAAGTTGTAATTTTTCGCTCTTTGAGTAAGGCCAACTCACGTTCACTTTCTTCTTTCTTCAGTGCGGCTCTCTCTCTTGCTTCTTTGAGGAGTGGGCCTCCCTTTCACTTTCTTCTCTCCGGATGGCAGCTGCTTCCTTGGCCAGGGCTGCCTCACGCTCCTTGAGGCGGATTTCTCTTTCTTGTTCTTCCCTTCTGATTGCAGCTTCACGCTCTCTGATTGCAGCTGCTTCCTGTTGTTGCTCCCGCTCGATCTTAGCAAGTTCTAGCTTGAGCTTTATTGCTGTCAAATCATGCTTATCTGAAATGGTATATTGTTCGTGAGTATCAGAATCTATCTTCCCTTCATCCAAAAGATAATCTAAAATTATATTATGTATGGCATACTTGTTGGCGTCAGGGGGAACTTCTAATTGATACTCATGTGCAAGAGTTCTCAATTCGACCCTCTTAGCATGACGCAATTTCTCTATTTCACCTTCTGGATCTGCCTTGAAAGTTTGGATACGAAACATGGTAAATAAATGAGACACGAATATACTGTGAGAATATGGTGAATGTCAGAAACAGGAAACGTGGCAACTGATACCTATCCTGTGGAATTATTAATAATTAAAGTTAATTCAAGATGGTAAATGATTAAGGTCGCAGGAAATCTTGTACCTGGTACTCACTGTGGGAGGATAAAGGCAAGAAAATCCTACTAATTAGTTGAAACTGAGTTTCAAAAGACAAGTGAAACACTAAATGGTTCCTAAGGAAATGAGGTAGTCCAAAAATGTAGTCATACCTTGCCGAGTCACTATAGAACATAAGCAAGGTACCCACTGAAATTGAATATGGTATTTACAGAATTAGCGAACTTCGTGCTCAAAAGAAAGAAAGCTAATTCCCTACCTTGAGTAAATACCATCAATTCTGACCAACGAGTAGGGGTGCGAGTGTCAACTGGTGACGAGAACTATCGGCGAGGTCCCAGTTCGCCAATAATAGTCCGTGCTAGAGGATCTTTGGCCCTCTTTTTCCTCCTAGAGTCGGATTGCAGAAATTAGGTGCTATTGACCCGGAGACAGACCACAGTACCAGGGTACCTATGTGATAATCTGTCAAAAATGTGAGAAATATCTGAGGGACAAAAGATGTTAAACACGGGTAATAACACGGAAGGGGGAGACGACCAATTAAGAGTATGACTGCGGCCTACAGTCACCACGTAATCCAAAGTTGTCTCACACTCACCATATGCTACTCCCGTAATGCACAATATACACAGCACCATATAATAAAAATGATTAATGTAAATATTGAAAGCAAGGGAATGAAAGCCAAGTACGCTTACCACAATTACCAATACCTGAGTGAAGCTCCTAGGACAGGCCCCCAATTATATGTGACGGTAACGTGTTGGAAATGGTGGTCGGCAGTCTTCCAAATAGCAGATGTCAATGCTGGGCCACATACATGTAAGTTATAAAAAAAAAGGAAAAAAAAGTGACTGCTTGTCTGATAATCTGTGGTAAGGTAAGGTAAGATACACGAAAACACAAAATATAAAAAAATGCACTTTACTTAATCTAGAAAACAAAATAAAATAAAGACAATTCCTTGGCATTTAAAATAATGTAAAAGTAAAACACGTAAAAATATATATAACAAACTGAAAAGGGGGGAACTGGTTACGTTAACAGGAATACAAAGATAAATGGTGCTGGGAATATATGCGCAAGCTATCAACCTCTATTTGATCACACAAGGTGAGTCAAGTAGGTGTTCACAGCAAGAGCACTAGATATATTCTGACTGGAGAACTGCTGGCGGTCCTGACATTGGCTTGCGAGGAATGTGATTGGCGTGGAGCTGGAGTGGTGTGTTGTTGAACGGCCAATGAGAATGCAGGACGGCCGCAAGTCGGTAGTTTGGCTGGGAGTAGCAGTTGGCGGGTCGACCAGGTGTGCAGGAGTGGGGGGAGGAGGGAGTTGCAGGTGCGTGTGCTGTCTTGATATATACGTTTAAGCCACTGAAAACGTATCTTGAATATTGGGTTGGACGTGACGCTAGAAGAAGGAGCAGGCTCAATCTCTGGGAAGAGATTATCATCACAATATATATATATATATATATATATATATAT
>WNGS01155178.1:0-15055 GCA_020271785.1 Procambarus virginalis
TCTGTTTTTCCCTTTTGGGCCTGGAAAATCTGCTTACTGCTTCCTGGACACTTTTGGATGATTTAGTCCATCATGTCGTGTACAGACTTAGCTCTGAGTTCTGTGTCACATGGTATATCCGTTAGGAATTTTCTCATCTCCTTATAATTCCCTTTCGTTATGCCAGCATTTTGTTTCTTAGTTCCTTTTGGGGGGGGGGGAGATAAATACTAGCTCTACAAGTACTCAAAGATCAATACACTGTGATCAATCTTTACCAAGGGTGCTTCCAACTAAACTTCCTTATATTCAACTCATTTAGGGTGATATCCGATCAAGCATGGCTGTTTCATCTTCCCTTCTCATTCTTGTCGGTTCCTTGATGTGTTGGCTTAGAAAGTGTCTTGATGCTACATCCAGCAGCTTAGCTGGACGTAGCCCTCCCAGCTCTTCATATGTCTGGTCCTCCATGTGGGTCTCTATTCTCCCAATCTGTCTTCCCGTGGTTGAAGTCTCTCATGATTATAATCTGGATCCATTCCTGCTAGCAACAGAAGCTACTCTCTCGATTATTTTAATGGTAGCCATGTTGTTTAAATCATATTGTTTCTACCATGTTGTTTCTATCATACCCTGCCCCCTCCAAGGGGGGAATGGGGGACAGGGAGGGTATGGGGTGAAAGGAGATGGGGATATAAAGTGAAAGGGGGTAGAGAGTACATGGTGGGAATGGGGAGGGGTGTCAGGGCGGGTATGGGGTGAGGGGGGACGGAGGGTTGAATGAGCATTTGAGTGGAGTCAGGGAGGGTGAGGTGTAGAGATGGTTTCTATGAGGAGCAGGGTGGAGGTGTTGCCCTTCACCCTGCGGAGGCTGCCCTGGGGAGGCCTGGTCGACGTGCGGGCCACGGGGATGGGCTTAACTACAAGGTAACTCCCCTCTAGTGTTACTGGGATGCTTGTTGCAGGTTCCCTCCTCACCTATGGGAGTGTTGCATTGGGGGTTGTGGTTTCCTGGTTTTCTGCTCTCTCCCTGCACTTCCTCCAAGCATCTGCTGCGATGACTCTCTCCTCCCTCATCATGTCCCTCTGGCGGAATACTTTTTTGTATCCTCTCACATATAGCAGGTGGCTCTTCCTTTCTAGAATTTCCTCGTTCGTGGTCTCGTTTGTTAACACAATCTTTATTAGGCAGTCTCTGTTCTTTTTGTACCAGCCTAACCTATACACCTTCTTTACTTTGTTCAGCCCCTCCCATGTAACTCCTTTAGAATCTCTCTCCCTGTTGCTCTGTCCTTACCATTTCATTCTGTCTTACAAGAGCCTTCCTGTTCTTTAATACCCAATGCTACCAATGATCTTATACTTTCCAGCAGCTGACTAGTGCACCTTGCTGCTTACTGTGAGGTAGCTGCTTTCATGACTACTTCCTTCACTGTGGACATTGCTTCTGAACTCTTTATCAGCATTTATGCAAATGTTGCATGTGCAGTGGCCATCCCGTCCATTGATACATTTCCTTCTGCTCTTCGGATGATTATTTGATAATTAGCTCAAAGTTCTCTTTGAGGCTTGTTATCCCTTCCTTTGTCGGGCGGGAAGTTGGGCAGCTATTCCACAACCCCAGTCATGGAATAGCCGCCCGACTTCCAGTTCTTTTAACGATCAGCGAGGTGTATTGGTTAGTGTACTGACTTGCCACTTGGTTAGCCCGAGTTCAATTCTCTCATAGGGAAAAGAGTGTATGTGTTAAGTATTCCTTGCATGCTTCTGCAAGTTTGTGATTATATATATATATTATATATATATATATATATATATATATATATATATATATAATATATATATATATATATATATATATATATATATATATATATATATATATATATTAGGGTACCACCTCTGGTGCAATTGCAGGGACCCACATCCTCGAAGAAGAAAACAAAGAGCATTCAGAGAAGATCTTGTGGATTCTCACTGAATACTTAATTCTTTTCTTCTCCTACCACCCCTATTATTTTTTGTATGTTTTGTTTTATTTTATTGCAATGCTACAGTTTACAGAGAACACACACACACACACACAATATATAACAATTAAACAATCAGCGTTCGAAGACCTCGTCCAGCTCCTCGGAGGTTGGGTGCGTACCCAGGATACAGCACGCATTTCCCCTCTGCACTGCGACACTGAGGCGCTGGAACAGGAAACTGGCTGCTCGTGGGTCTCTAGTTTTCCCAATGAGTTCCTCACCAACCTCCTTTAAAAACTTGAGTGCACATTTACCCCAGGCGCCCAGAGTCTCTGAGCCTATCGGCACGAACCTGTAACAACGTTCTAGGTCTCTGTACTTGTGGATTTTCTGGGTCTCCCTGAAGGTGGCTGCCCCACCTCCCTCCGCTGAGCTGTAACGTAAATAGGTATCAGCCAATGTAGATGCACAGGTGTAATCCCATACGACCTGTTTACCTTCCCTCCATGGCTGCAGGGTGACTCCATCTGGGCGTTTTTGGCTGTTGTCAGGTCTGCACAACTGGGGTTCCCTTTGTGCTGGACACCCAGCTGTAGCCAAACTTCTCTTGATGATGTCATTGACTGCCTCGTGTCTGGCAATCTTTCCCTGTGTCTTACGACAGATGAGACCATGGCTGCCGTATTGGTCTGCCCGTGCCTGGCCGCAAATACACCGGTGCTCGGTGGAGATAGGGGCGGCAAGGCGCAGAGCAACACCAATACTTAGGGCCCGATGATCCAGGCGGGTGCCCAAGGCGGAATTAGGGCCTGCCAACAGGAAGTCCCCAGCATGGGGGGCTTGCACAGCTAGGAGACGCGCTCTGTCCTTCTGAGAAGCTACGTCCAGCAATGCTTTGGCGATGTTCTCCACTATGGGGCTATCCCATTTGGCCTGTTTACCGTCGTTTGGACAAGTTGGTCGGGTGTGTGAATTGGCGAGTGTGTCCCACCGACCAGCTCCTTCCACAAATTTGGGATCACGAATCCCAATGGAGTTCCTTAGGTATTCTGGTAGTATTTCCTTCACTAATTCACTTGTAGCACTGGTCGAGGATAAGAATGCCGGCAATGCTAACTGTGTCGCCTTGCGAATACCTATACCCCCGAGTCTAACTGGGAGCGTTGCTTGGTCCCACTGGTCATCTTGCAGGGAGAGGTTTAACACTTTCATAGTTATTGTCTTTAGGAGTGAATCGTATTCCGTTAATTTTGGGCTGTCAAAAGAAGGAGCACACCTGAGGAAATAGGTAAGTCTGGGCAAGGCCAGGCACCTTGTAAGAAGGTACAACGCATCATGAGCATCCAAAGCCCCTATTCGCGCCTCCATCCTCCTCAGGTCTTTAAGCTTTTCTTCGAGGACTACCTCAATGGCGTTCGAGCCCAGAGGTGCCCCTAGCAGCACACTGTCGGTGGGAGCGATCACTTGGGCTCCTGGCAATAAGATTTGTACTGCATTTATGATTGGTTGGTTGGACGAGATGATTTCACACTTTGATGGATTTAGTGTAAGGCCTAACTCCTCTCCCCTAGATTTCACTAGCTGAAGATCTCCTAGCAGGGATTCCTGTGTCCCTGCCAGGGTGCCATCGTCCAGGAACCAGATGTTGAATTCGCTGGACAACCTACTTGTGACCTCCTTAGCTGCCATGCAGAAAAGAAAAGGGGCAAGTGGGTCTCCCTGCTGGACACCTTCTGCGGAAACAACTTCATGTTCCCCAAACAACAGTGTCGATTCCCTACTGTACCCTGCTGAAACGAAAGGAAGTAGACAAGGAAAGCTGGTTCGAACTGCTTCCAGTACCACATCCCTTTTTACCTGGTTGAAGGCATTTTTAAAGTCTAATTTAATTAATGCCTTATTTTCTGGGAGGTCCTTGATATAGGCTCGTGCTGCATGAGCTGCTGCTTCACAGCCATGGGGGACACCAAAACCTAGTTGATGGGGTCGAAGCATCGTTGCAGCGTCTATGCTGATTTTTCTGACAGCTGCCCTAGCAACAAGGCGCCGAAGTGTGTTGCCCACGGCAATGGGTCTGACTCCACCATCCTTCTTCTTAAGGGCACAAAGGGATGCTCCGAAGAAGAACGGTTTAATTGTATCTGGGATCAACCCGGAGAGACAGTCGTTGACAAACTTCGTGATCTCTGACAGCAGTGTCTCGGCAACTTCGCCGAGAACTGGGTTTGTCATCTCCTTGAGGTGCTGAGGTCTTACTCCAGTGTATCCCCCTGCTGAGCCTGGTGGAAATGACATGATGGCTTTGTATACCTCTGATGCTTGGAGGAATAGAGGTCCCATGTCTGGGGCATTTGTGTCCCGAGCAGTGGGTTCCCATGGTACTCTGGGAGGGTGCTTCTCTCTCAGTGAGTCGGCAGTTGCTGTATCTCTAGGGGCGATTGTTTCTTCACTGGTAAGTAACCTAATTGCCCCTACTGTGTTGCCCTCTTCAATTTTCTTGGTCACTTGTGTTCCAAGCTTAAAATTATCATTGGAACTCTTGGGTCTTCCACGACGGTTTTTGCGTTGAGGAGGGATGGGGATCAAGTTGTCAGCTCTGGGGAAATTATTTATTGCCCTAGTGACTGATGAGGCTAGTGACTTGCCTCCTCTTGCAGGTACGCCTAAGCAAATATTGCCAAACAGGAGCAAATTATGCCATGCTTTGATGGTGGCTGCAGCATTAAGATTTTCAGACCGTTCATTCACTTTCCTTAGAAGGTCTGTATATTTCCCTGCTGCAAATGGGCGCGCAGCTTTAGGAATGTGGGGAAGAGTTCTGGTGGTGGATGCTTTGATGGCCCCCAGGAGGTCATCTGATGACATGAAGTTTGCTGGGATGTGTGGGGGTGCCGGGGGGGCCTGTGGGCCTTCCCTCTCTACAGGTAACGTCCATGAACCCTCACAGCCGTGGTGCTGACGTAGGGTTCCATCGTTTCTAAGGCTGTGAGATTCCTCACAAACCCGACACGTTCCTCTGAGTCTGGGTCCCCCTCTGGGTGCGCCTCTGGGTACATTGTTCCCAGGACCGTGTTCTTGGCTGAGGGGTTCCTGGTTAGTTGGGGGAGTCCCCTCCGTCCCCCGGGCGGGCTGTGACATAGGCGTGGCGTGGGAGGGTGATCACGGGTGGTGGCGGCAGGGGTAGTTAGCTGTCCCTCGCACTCACCACTCATGTGGGTACTTGTGTCTCCCTCCCTTTTGGGAAGAACCTGAATGCTTGCTGTGACCTGTGCCATATCTGGGTGCATGGAGGGTGACACATCTCTGCAACGGGCACTGTGTGGGCGGTGAATTTGAACATGCCTATATATATATATATATATATATATATATATATATATATATATATATATATATATATATATATAATATATATATATATATATATATATATATATATATATACATATGTCGTACCTAGTAGCCAGAACGCACTTCTCAGCCTACTATGCAAGGCCGATTTGCCTAATAAGCCAAGTTTTCATGAATTAATTATTTTTCGACTACCTAACCTACCTAACCTAACCTAACCTAACTTTTTCGGCTACCTAACCTAACCTAACCTATAAAGATAGGTTAGGTTAGGTTAGGTAGGGTTGGTTAGGTTCGGTCATATATCTACGTTAATTTTAACTTCAATAAAAAAAATTGACCTCATACATTATGAAATGGGTAGGTTTATCATTTCATAGGAAAAAAATTAGTGAAAATATATTAATTCATGAAAACTTGGCTTATTAGGCAATCGGGCCTTGCATAGTAGGCTCAGAAGTGCGTTCTGGCTACTAGGTACGACATATATATATATATATATATATATATATATATATATATATATATATATATATATATATATATATATATATATATATATATATATATGTTGTACCTAGTAGCCAGAATGCAGTTCTTGGCCTACTATGCAAGGCCCGGTTTGCCAATAAGCCAAGTTTTCCAGTTTCAATAATTTTCTATTTTTTTCTAATGAAATGATAAAGCTATTCATATCATTATGTATGAAACAATTTTTTAAAATTTGAGTAAAAGCTAACGTAGATATATGACCAAACCTAACCAACCTACCTAACCTAACCTAAACTAACGAAACTAAATCAATAATTCATGTACGTAATATAATATAATAATAATATTTAAAATAAACCAGTAGGAAACAATTTATTGATAATAAAGAAAATCACTGGGCCTATTAGGCAAATCGGGCCTTGCATAGTAAGCCGTGAAGTGTGATCTGGCTACTAGGTACGACATATATTTATATATACTAGCTTTACTCGGCCACGCATTACTGTAGCTCACCAGCGCATGTGAATTGCTGAGCTACAGTAACTGTATCATGTCTCCCAGTCCTCTCCACCATTCCCCCCTCCCCCGTCTGCTCATCCTCCCAAGCATTCCTCACTCCCCCATCCCCTCGTCCTCCCAACCATTCTTAACTCCCTCGTCCCCACGTCCTCCCCACCATTCCCCCCTCCCCTGTCCCTTTGTACTCCCCTCCATCCCCCACTCCACTGTCCCCTCGTCCTTCTAACTATTCCCAACACCACCAACCCCTCGTCCTCCCAAACCATCTCCCACTCCCCCCGTTCCCTCGTCCTCCCTATCATTCTCTCCTCCCCTTCCCTATCCCCTAGTCTTCTGTACCATTCCCTCACTCCCCATGTCCCATTGTCCTCCTCCACCATTCACACTTTTCTTGTCCCCTCGTTCCAACAATCCCCAACTTCCCCGTCCCCTTGTACTCCCCACCATCACTCCCTCCCCTGTCCCCTCGTCCTCCCCACCATCCCACACTCCCATCCCCTCGTCCTCCCCACCATCCCACACTCCCATCCCCTCGTCCTCCTCCCCATTCCCCACTCCCTCGTCCGATGCATTACCAAATGATCTGATGTTCCCATCAGAAAATTGGGAAAATCAAATGAAATGATGTTCCCACCACTGATATATAAGAAAAACAGTTAAAAAGCGAAATGAAAAATATAAAAATAATCTATACTCACGAAATGAATTGTATGGTAAACAACACAGCTCAATTCCAACCCAATTTTACACACAATAGTTAAATCAAATGAAAATATATCGAAATCTATGAAAATTAAATTTATCAATGAAATCGGAAACATTGAAATGGAATCGTAAGATATTTAGTAAAGCGTGTGTTGCTCCTACATGTAACAGATGGCGCTGTTTTTCAAAATATGCATGTATTTACTTGTCACAGGTGAGGCATCTATACTTACACTTACGAAATGAACGGTATGGAAAACAATACAGCTCAATTCCAATGCAATGTCACACAAAATGAGTAAATCAAATTGAAAATAAATCGAAATCTATGAAAATTCAATTTATCAATGCAATTGGAAACAATGAAATTTAATTGTAACATATTAGGTATAGCATGTGTTGCTATTACATGCAACAGATGGTGCTGTTTTTCGAAAAAAAAACTGTCGTTACCTGTAAGAGGTGTGGCATCTATATAATAGGTATATAAAAACACGCGTGTATTCGAATGGAACACTGTGTCAAAATTTTAGAGCATTCTGTGAAAAACTTTTGGATATTACAGCGTGTGTTGCTCTTGCGTTCAACAGATAACACTGTTTATAAAAAAATACATGTTTTTTTCCTGTCACAGGTGAGGAATGTATATAGGAGATATATATAAACACGCGCTGAATCTAATGCAATGTTGTGTCAAAATTTCAAAGCAATCAGTGTAGAACTTACAGAGATTAGTGATTTTGAACTAACGAAATTTTCCCTTTTTATTTATAAAGATAGCGTGTGTTGCTCTTACGTACGACAGATGGTGCTGTTTAAAAAAAACAAAAACATGGTTTTACCCGTCACAGGTGTGGCATCAATACTTATACTTACGAAATGAACGTCATAGTAAACAACACAGTTCAATTCCAACGCAATGTCACACAAAATAAATAAATCAGAATGAAAATACATCAAAATTTATGAAAATTCTATTTATCAATGCAATCGGAAACATTGAAATGGAATCGTAACATATTTTGTATATCGTGTGTTGCTATTACGTACAACAGATGGCGCTGTTTTTCGAAAAAAGCCTGTCGTTACCTGTCACAGGTGTGGCAACTATATAATAGGTATATAAAAACACGTGTGTATTTGTGTCAAAATTTTAGAGCATTCGGTGAAAAACTTTCGGATATTACAGCTTGTGTTGCTCTTACGTCCAACTGATAACACTATGTAAAAACTTGCACGGATGCAAATGGAACGTTGTGTAAATATTTCAAAGTAATCGGTGTAGAACTTACAGAGATTAGTGATTTTGAACAAACGAACTTTTCCCTTTTTATTTATATAGACTAGCTGTACCCGCCACGCGTTGCTGTGGCTTAGTCTGGTTAAATGGAAAAGAAAGAAAATAAATGAAAAAGTGCACGTTTCTAATATGTTTAATTTCACAATGCTTGTGGGTATACAATATTTTTTGTTGTTCCATTGTCTGTGGAGATATAGAGAATGTCTGGTTTGCCGACTCTAGAACACGCAACATATCATTGTCCACGTGAGAAGCAATCCGTGTCTAGATATAAACTGCACAATTCTAAAGATTGGCCCTGAGTTTTGTTGATGGTGATTGCAAACGCCAATCGAATTGGAAATTACAATCTCTTAAATTAAAATGGCATATCCGTTGGAATCATAGGAATGCGAGGAATGAGGACATCTTCACCTTTGAAAGGTCTGGTCAAGATTGTTGCTTCTACAACGTTGCTGATGATTTTTTTTACTCCAATCCGCGTGCCGTTGCAAAGCTTTGGCTGGTTGATATTTCGTAACATGATAATTGGCTCACCGCTTCTCAGTTGCAATATGTGCGGTTGTATCCCTGGCAGATCGAGTGAATTAAAAAATTCTGTTGGATAATTAATCGCTTCATCTGCTTCCACAACAGTGTCAACGGACTTCTATGTGACTGCCTCGCTTTGGATGTTAGACTGAATAATATTGTCAAGTTCGAATACGTCTTTGTTCTTGGCCGCAAGAATAGCTCGTTCACTCAGCCAATCGTGATTCTTATAATTGATTTGAATATTGGGAAACACTCTTTCAACCAATTCTTCATTTGACATCACTAAATTGCAGAAGTTATGCGTCAATTAAATTCGTTCTGAGGTCAGATCAATCGGCACGTTTCCGTTCCAAATTTCCAGCAACTGATATGAGAATATCTCAGCTGATGGATTGTTTTGCAGCTGGACACGCATATTTGTAGTTAATTTTAACGTCTTTACGTGGAGCCACAAAGTACAGTATTTTAGGAAAGCATTTATTTCGTCCACTGGTGTCGATCAAGGAATTACAGGTAATGTTTACATGAAATCTCCTGCAAGCAATACTAATGCGTTCCCAAATGGTCTGATGTTCCCACGCAAATTTTGCAATGATCTAGCAAGAGTCTCGAGCGATTTTTTGTGGGCCATTGTGCATTCATCCCAAACAATACGTTTGTATTTCTGCAATACTTTTCCCATGCCGGAAGCTTAGGAAATGTTGCACGTGGGAGTTTCAATGAATTGCATGTTCAATGGTAATTTCAAAGCCGAATGAGCAGTTCTTCCACCTGGTAGTAGTGTCGCAGCTATTCCAGAAAACGCAAGAGCTAGGCTATGCCATTTTGGGATCGAATTGCTGTCGGAATCAATCTAATTAGGTTTGTTTCACCAGTTCCTCCTGGCACGTCTAATAAGAAGATTTCTCCAAGCGCGTTATTGACAGTTATAATTATTTGATCGTAAATGCCTTTTTGCTCATGCTTTACCTTAGGAATATTTGATTGCACATACGACAACAGATCACCCGTCTTATAATTTTGTCCACGACGCAATTCTACATCCGAACTAAGCAGTAGCAGATCGATTCGATGATGGCATTCCCAGCTGAGAACTTTGAGATTTCTAACCACAAATCTTCAATCATTATCAACGCTTCGTTGTAGATTTCTGCTGTGAAATCCATGTTCATATTTGATTTTTCCTTGCGTATTCGACGGACAATATCTTCAGCCATGTGCAATTAATATTTCTCCATAACTCTGTTGGAGATGAAGGAGAGCAGGCGGTCAATATGACTGCAAACAATGCACGAATTTGATTTGGATGTGACGTGTTGGACACGTCAATAATGCACACATCCCAGTGTCGATCATTCTCCAATAAATTCAGAGCATGACATGCACTACGGAAAGTTGCATGTGTAACGCCGTTGACAAATCTCAATTGCTGGAAAGCCGTTGTACTGGCCACATTTGCCAACCGCATGTAAAGAAAGAAGCATTCATCTTGATTGGGATGCACGGTGTACAGTCTGCCTATCGTAGTTTGTTTGAATATGCCAGGTTGTCCATCGACTCTCTCTCCTCGTTTGTGTCGTTCAAATGATTTTCTACTGGCATCCCATGTGTAGTACAGCAGTGTTTTCGCAAATGCGTCATTTTGACATAACGTGAAGAACGCAGTTAACGTTGTAACGGTGGATTCATGGCTATTTGTGGCACATATGCAGCTATGAAATAAATGCGTTGTCCATTTTCTTATTTTCAAAACAAAAAATACTAACAAAATATTTCAATTCAAATGCAGATCAATCAACACAGCTCAATTCCACTGCAAATTGCACTGAAAAATAAGAAGAACAATTAAAAAAACGAAATGAAAAATGAAAAAATAAAAAATAAACTATACACATGAAATGAACGATATATTAAAGAACACAGCTCAATTCCAACGTATTGTCACGCAAAATAATTAATCGAAACGAAAATCAATCAAAATGTATGAAAATTCAACTTAACAAAGCAATTGGAAACATAAAACTGCAATTGTAACATATTTAGAATAGCGTGTGTTGTTTTTACATCCTACAGATGGCGATGTTTTTAATTTATTTTTACCTGTCATAGGTGTTGTAGCTATATAGTACGTATAAAAACATGAATGTATTCGAATGGAACGTTGTCTCAACATTTCAAAGCAATTGGTGAAGAACTTTCGGAGATTACAGCGTGTGTTGCTCTTACATCCACAGATGGTGCTGTTTAAAAAAAAGATGCTTTTTTTCCTGTTACAGGTGAGGCATATATATAGTAGGTATATCAAAATATGCGCCTATTCAAATGCAACGTTGTGTCAAAATTTCAAAGCAATCGGTAAAGTGGTTTCAAAGATTTCCCTCACATGAAAAACACAGTTTAAAAAAAACATGTTTTTCTCCCGTCACGGACTTGACATCTATATTGTATGTATATAAAAACCTGCTCGGATGCGAATGGGACGTTGTGTCAGAATTTAAAAGTAATCGGTGAAGAACTTTCAGAGATTAGCGATTTTGAACAAACGAACATTTCCATTTTTATTATATAGACATATATATATATATATATATATATATATATATATATATATATATATATATAATATATATATATATATATATATATATATATATATATATATATATTATGTTGTACCTAGTACCCAGAACGTCGTACTTGGCCTACTATGCAAGGCCCGATGTGCCTAATAAGCCAAGTTTTCTTGAATTGATATATATTTAAAAAAAAATTCTTACGAAATGATAAATCTGTCCATTTCATTATGTATAAGTTAATTTGTTTAAATTTGAGTTAAAATTAACGTAGATATATAACCAAACCTAACCAACCCTACCTAACCTATCTTAACCAAACCTAAACTAACACAACTAACTCAATAATTTACATTCCTTATATAAGTAATAATAGTTCAAATAAACTAACTGGAAACAATTTATTGCAAATAAAGAAAATCACTCGGCCTATTAGGCAAATCGGACCTTGCTTAATAGGCAGAGAAGTGCGTTCTGGCTACTAAGTACGACATATATATATATATATATATATATATATATATATATATATATATATATATATATATATATATATATATATATATATGTTGTACCTAGTTGCCAGAACGCAATACTCGGCCTACTATGCAAGACCCGATTTGGTCCCCAGGACTATATGCAACTGAAAACTCACACCCCAGAAGTGACTTGAACCCATACTTCCAGAAACACTCTGCTGGCATACAGGATCCCTTAACCGCTCGACCAACTCGACCGGACAAAAGAGGATGGTAGCCGAGGCTATTTCCATCCCCCCGCCGGCACTCGGTTGGTAATCTTGGGCATGGTATTTTATCAAATCACCTCATTCTTTGGGGCACACGTGACGAACACAAATGCGAACAAGCCTGAATGGTCCCCAGGACTATATGCAACTGAAAACTCACACCCCAGAGGTGACTCGAACCCATACTGCCAGGAGCACCATTTCAACTAAGACCCACTGCTCGATGGTACCCATTTAGAAGTTCGCAAAGGACACCTAGAGAAGAACCCATTGGGACCCATCTACTTGCTTATACATGTGCCCATCTGGACTCAAAAAGGGTGCCTCTTTAGTGCAGGCTTGGAGTAGCTTCCTAAGTATGCTTTCTGGTATGTCAAGAGGAGTACAAGCCGGATCACTATACACTCTGTCCGCTATCATCCCGATTGTTTCATTCACAGGTACGTTGGTAAACAATGACTGTACATCCAACAAGGCTCTTATTGTCATGGCCTGTGCTCCCCACAGTAAGTCAACAAATTCCTTTGGAGACTTCGTGCTGAAAGAACAAGGTACATAAGGATTCAGCAAGCAGTTGAGTCGCTTAGCCAGTCTGTATGTGGGTGTGGGTAACTGGCTGATGATTGGCCGAAGTGGGTTTCCAGGCTTGTGGGGTCTTGACATTCCCATATGCATAACAGGTTTGTATTCCCAATAACCTTTGGCAGATGGAGTCCGGATTTCTTGGCGTTCACAGTTTCGATCAAAGTGTTTACCTTCGTTTTCAATTCGGCTGTAGTGTCCTTCGTTACCCTTTGAAATTTGTTTGGTCAGAGAGTTTGAGGTCCATTTTTGCCAGACATTCGGTTTTTTAAGTATAACTTATATTGGCAACTTGTCACCTCTCCTGTCGACTATCTCCTTATTCTCACGAAGGCTCTTAGCTGCTGCTTTGAGCTCGGGGGACAGTATTGTGCTTCTGTAGTTACCTCGAATGTTTCCTCCTTCTGCAATAGATTCCACTTGCAAGGTGTGTTTAGTGGTAACCCTCTTTGCGTCTCGAGATCGAATATGTCGTCCAATAAGATCTCCAACTCCACTTTCCGAGCCATCTCATTTTGTCTGGACATAACGTGACAGTTTATATCCAGATTTAAGAGTGTGATTTGGTCCTTAGTGAGGTTGATTCCAGCAAGGTTTAAGAAGTCATCTCTGGGTCGTGGAATAATCATGGGTCCTCCAAATAATGCTGTCAGTTCTTGATGATCCTGGTTTCGGTGCTGTGGCAATGACGATCTGTAAGGATGTCGAGTTGTTGGTCGATTGGAGTACGGAGGTCTTCGTCGATGTTGGTGTTTCTCCATTGGGCTGTAGCATGAAGTAGTTGCGCTTTGCAATCGTTGATCTCATTTTCTGCCTTGTGTATCTGTTTCGGTGCCTCTAATGTGAATACCTTGGAATTTCTTATTGAGTTCATCGCACACTTCTTGTCGTTTGTAATGAATCTGTCTGCCCTATCCTTAGTTCATTACCTGTTCCTACACTGTTGTTTTTCTCCTGATGTGGCTGCAGCAATTTAGAGTGTATTTTTGCCTTGCTTGCCATGTAATTTTTGTATTGCCTTTCTGCCTCTCTTCTCACCCTGACATATTCATTCTTGGCACTCAGGTATCTTTCTCTGCTCTCAAGTGTTTTGTTATTTATAAAGTTTCTCCACGCCCTTGTGCTTCGTTGCTTTGCTAGATAGATACTCTAGTGTTAATGTCACGGACTCTATCACACACACTCTGCAAATTAATTCTATTCTCATTATTTCAATCATTGCATTTCTTTGACATCCAAGAATAATTCTCATAGCCTCGTTCTGTATCAACTCTAGTGTTTTATTTCTTCCTTGCCCTGTGAAAGACAAAACGGCCGCTGCGTAGTCTATCAGGGACCGAACAGTGCTTATGTATAACATCGGCAAGATAGGTACCCGAGCACCTATAACAGAAATGCTAGCGCCTTTAGAGGATGCAGTCGGCCTTTGCATAAGATGCTAAAATTATTTATTTCAGTATTTTTACGCTGGCATGTGTACCCAACATACATGCCCAGATACTTATACTTCTGAACACGGCTCAGTTCATTGCCATTTAGCGTAAATGTTATATTACTTCGTTCCTATAATCATATTTAGTTTCTCTCCATATATGTTAAGTAGGTAACAGCAGTTTTAATTTTTTTTACCAGAAGTGCCTTGTATAAGAAGGATATCGGCATGTATGATTGTCGTGACCCTGGAGGATACATCTCTGATACTAATCTCTCATTAATACATTGAATAAGACGGGACTTAAAACTCCCCCTTAAGGGGTACCTAACTGAAACTTCCTCTCCTTAGATAACCTGACCGTCCTCATTGGTAATAACACCTGACCGTTCCTCAGACATGTATCCTTGGTAATACACCTGACCGTTCCTCAGGCATGTATCCTTGGTAAAACACCTGACCATTTCTCTCTTGTAGATATATCTCGTATCCAATATAGCAATCTTCTGTTATTCCCAGTTTGGCTAATTCGTATAAGATTACTTCCCCATTGGCTTATTAAATGCTCCGTGTAGACCAACTAAATCTCTACAGTTGTCATCCCATTAGACAAACACTTTATAAGACACCAAACAGGTTATTCGACATGTTATCGCCTACAAGGAAGAGTAGTCGATTTAGCAAAATAATTTTCAGCATTTTACAAAAAGCAGGATGTTAAGAATACAGGCCTGTAACCTCCATCCAGGAGGTTGGTGCCCCTTGACACGTTCAATACTACTCGGCCACCGACTGTACAAAAGTATTGGGAAGTCTTCTGACTTATAACCCCCAATACCCGACAGCGCTCGTGAGTATTTTGGGCAC
>WNGS01155178.1:22035-43267 GCA_020271785.1 Procambarus virginalis
TATGGGAAACGTCAACGCATAAGCCTGGAAACCCACTTCGGCCAATTATCAGCCAGATACCCACACCCACGTACAGACTGGCGAAACGACTCAACGGCTTACTGACTCCTTATGTCCCGTGCAACTTCAGCCTGAAATCCCCGAAGGAATTTGTTGACTTACTGCGGGGAACACGGGCTACAGGGATAAGAGCATCGTTGGACGTAGAATCACTGTTCACCAACGTACCTGTGGATGAAACAATCGGGATGATAATGGACCGAGTGTATCGAGACCCGGCATGTACTCCCCTTGACATGCCAGAAAATATCCTGAGGAAACTACTCCAAGCTTGTACTAAGGAGGCACCCTTCTTGAGCCCGGATGGGCACATGTATAAGCAAGTAGATGGGGTCGCTATGGGTTCTCCCCTAGGCGTCCTGTTTGCAAACTTCTACATGGGTACTATTGAGGAAAAAGTCTTAGTCGACTTGAACTTGAAACGGCCATATACTGCAGGTATGTTGACGACATTTTTACACAGGTACCTGATGTCAGACATCTGCAGGAGCTGAAGAAGCGTTTGAGCAGAATTCTGTGTTACGTTTCACTTACGAGATGGAGAAGGATGGGAAGCTGCCCTTTCTAGATGTAACAGTCATGGAAAGGAGCGGAGGTTTCCACACTACAGTCTACACTAAGGAAACAAACATAGGAATGTGCCTAAATGCCAACAGTGACTGCCCAGATAGGTACAAGAGGAGTGTTGTTAACGCTTATGTCGACCGTGCTCTCAGCCACAGCTCAGAATGGAAGCAAGTCGACGAAGAACTCTGTAGAGTAAGGCAGGTCCTAGTCAACAACGGCTTCTCCAATGGTTTCATTGAAGACATCATAAGAAGGAAAGTGAAACGCCATGCAACCTCTGAAGATACAACTAACACAACACCTATACCCCCTATTAGACTATTTTACAGGAACTTCTTCTCCACAGCTCATAAAACGGAGGAAAGGGTCCTGAAAGATATTGTTAATAGAAACGTTATCCCTACAGACAAAAATCAGAAGATACAATTGACGATTTACTATAAAACCAAGAAAACTGCCAACCTACTCATGAGAAACTCTCCAGACACAAAGCAGAACGCTTTGAAAGAGACCAATGTCGTCTATGCCTTCAAATGCCCACTTGGGGACTGTAAGCCCCAAAGAACTCAATATATAGGCAAGACAACAACATCTCTTTCCAGGCGATTAACGATGCATAAGCAACAGGGCTCTATCAAGGAACATATAATCTCTTCCCACAACCAAACCATCACCAGAGAAATCTTAACAAACAACACAGAAATCATTGATAGATACAGCGACAACAGGCGGCTTGACATCTGCGAGGCACTACACATCAAGAAGTCAACACCAGCAATCAACAGCCAATTAACGCACTACTATATTCTACCCACTTCAAGACTCCGCTCCAATATAGAAACATCAAGAAATACGGGCCAATAGGCCTTCTGCAGTTACAGATCTATTCTTCCCTTATACCATTGTTTCGTGTTCTGTGTTTGTTCTCACCTCACCCCAAACCATTGTAACATGTCACCTCACCCAAATGCAGGTATTTAAACTCTGTTCAGTTATAGTTGTTCTGTGTGTGTGTAACTAAAGTCTTTGAAAATGTAATAAGTTTTACGAAACGCGCTCAAGTGTCGCGTCAGACTAAGAAATAAAGAATGAATTTTGGAGAATTGATTTTTAATTTACCGTCATCAGTAAAAACAAACATAAGGAAAATTGAGAAAATTCGTGTTAGAATTATTAATCTTACTTTTTCGGTCATATTTAATAACATATATATATATATATATATATATGTCGTACCTAGTAGCCAGAACGCACTTCTCAGCCTACTATGCATAGGCCCGATTTGCCTAATAAGCAAGTTTTCATGAATTAATTATTTTTCGACTACCTAACCTACCTAACCTAACTAACCAAACTTTTTCGGCTACCTAACCTAACCTAACCTATAAAGATAGGTTAGGTTAGGTTAGGTAGGGTTGGTTAGGTTCGGTCATATATCTACGTTAATTTTAACTTCAATAAAAAAATTGACCTCATACATTATGAAATGGGTAGGTTTATCATTTCATAGGAAAAATTAGTGAAAATATATTAATTCATGAAACTTGGCTTATTAGGCAAATCGGGCCTTGCATAGTAGGCTCAGAGTGCGTTCTGGCTACTAGGTACGACATATATATATATATATATATATATATATATATATATATATATATATATATATATATAATATATATATATATATATATATATATATATATATATATGTTGTACCTAGTAGCCAGAATGCAGTTCTTGGCCTACTATGCAAGGCCCGGTTTGCCTAATAAGCCAAGTTTTCCAGTTTCAATAATTTTCTATTTTTTTCTAATGAAATGATAAAGCTATTCATATCATTATGTATGAAACAATTTTTTAAAATTTGAGTAAAAGCTAACGTAGATATATGACCAAACCTAACCAACCCTACCTAACCTAACCTAAACTAACGAAACTAAATCAATAATTCATGTACGTAATATAATATAATAATAATATTTAAAATAAACCAGTAGGAAACAATTTATTGATAATAAAGAAAATCACTGGGCCTATTAGGCAAATCGGGCCTTGCATAGTAGGCCGTGAAGTGTGATCTGGCTACTAGGTACGACATATATTTATATATACTAGCTTTACTCGGCCACGCATTACTGTAGCTCACCAACGCATGTGAATTGCTGAGCTACAGTAACCATATCATGTCTCCCAGTCCTCTCCACCATTCCTCCCTCCCCCGTCTGCTCATCCTCCCAAGCATTCCTCACTCCCCCATCCCCTCGTCCTCCCAACCATTCTTAACTCCCTCGTCCCCACGTCCTCCCCACCATTCCCCCCTCCCCTGTCCCTTTGTACTCCCCTCCATCCCCCACTCCAAGGTCCCCTCGTCCTTCTAACTATTCCCAACACCACCAACCCCTCGTCCTCCAAACCATCTCCCACTCCCCCCGTTCCCTCGTCCTCCCTACCATTCTCCCTCCCCTTCCCTATCCCCTAGTCTTCTGTACCATTCCCTCACTCGCCATGTCCCATTGTCCTCCTCCACCATTCACACTTTTCTTGTCCCCTCGTTCCAACAATCCCCAACTTCCCCGTCCCCTTGTACTCCCCACCATCACTCCCTCCCCTGTCCCCTCGTCCTCCCCACCATCTCACACTCCCATCCCCTCGTCCTCCTCCCCATTCCCCACTCCCTCGTCCGATGCATTACCAAATGATCTGATGTTCCCATCAGAAAATTGGGAAAATCAAATGAAATGATGTTCCCACCACTGATATATAAGAAAAACAGTTAAAAAGCGAAATGAAAAATATAAAAATAATCTATACTCATGAAATGAATTGTATGGTAAACAACGCAGCTCAATTCCAACCCAATTTCACACACAATAGTTAAATCAAATGAAAATATATCGAAATCTATGAAAATTAAATTTATCAATGAAATCGGAAACATTGAAATGGAATCGTAAGATATTTAGTAAAGCGTGTGTTGCTCCTACATGTAACAGATGGCGCTGTTTTTCAAAATATGCATGTATTTACTTGTCACAGGTGAGGCATCTATACTTACACTTACGAAATGAACGGTATGGAAAACAATACAGCTCAATTCCAATGCAATGTCACACAAAATGAGTAAATCAAAGTGAAAATAAATCGAAATCTACGAAAATTCAATTTATCAATGCAATTGGAAACAATGAAATTTAATTGTAACATATTAGGTATAGCATGTGTTGCTATTACATGCAACAGATGGTGCTGTTTTTCGAAAAAAAAACTGTCGTTACCTGTAAGAGGTGTGGCATCTATATAATAGGTATATAAAAACACGCGTGTATTCGAATGGAACACTGTGTCAAAATTTTAGAGCATTCTGTGAAAAACTTTTGGATATTACAGCGTGTGTTGCTCTTGCGTTCAACAGATAACACTGTTTATAAAAAAATACATGTTTTTTTCCTGTCACAGGTGAGGAATGTATATAGGAGATATATATAAACACGCGCTGAATCTAATGCAATGTTGTGTCAAAATTTCAAAGCAATCAGTGTAGAACTTACAGAGATTAGTGATTTTGAACTAACGAAATTTTCCCTTTTTATTTATAAAGATAGCGTGTGTTGCTCTTACATACGACAGATGGTGCTGTTAAAAAAAACAAAAACATGGTTTTACCCGTCACAGGTGTGGCATCAATACTTATACTTACGAAATGAACGTCATAGTAAACAACACAGTTCAATTCCAACGCAATGTCACACAAAATAAATAAATCAGAATGAAAATACATCAAAATTTATGAAAATTCTATTTATCAATGCAATCGGAAACATTGAAATGGAATCGTAACATATTTTGTATATCGTGTGTTGCTATTACGTACAACAGATGGCGCTGTTTTTCGAAAAAAGCCTGTCGTTACCTGTCACAGGTGTGGCAACTATATAATAGGTATATAAAAACACGTGTGTATTTGTGTCAAAATTTTAGAGCATTCGGTGAAAAACTTTCGGATATTACAGCTTGTGTTGCTCTTACGTCCAACTGATAACACTATGTAAAAACTTGCACGGATGCAAATGGAACGTTGTGTAAATATTTCAAAGTAATCGGTGTAGAACTTACAGAGATTAGTGATTTTGAACAAACGAACTTTTCCCTTTTTATTTATATAGACTAGCTGTACCCGCCACGCGTTGCTGTGGCTTAGTCTGGTTAAATGGAAAAGAAAGAAAATAAATGAAAAAGTGCACGTTTCTAATATGTTTAATTTCACAATGCTTGTGGGTATACAATATTTTTTGTTGTTCCATTGTCTGTGGAGATATAGAGAATGTCTGGTTTGCCGACTCTAGAACACGCAACATATCATTGTCCACGTGAGAAGCAATCCGTGTCTAGATATAAACTGCACAATTCTAAAGATTGGCCCTGAGTTTTGTTGATGGTGATTGCAAACGCCAATCGAATTGGAAATTACAATCTCTTAAATTAAAATGGCATATCCGTTGGAATCATAGGCATGCGAGGAATGAGGACATCTTCACCTTTGAAAGGTCTGGTCAAGATTGTTGCTTCTACAACGTTGCTGATGATTTTTTTTACTCCAATCCGCGTGCCGTTGCAAAGCTTTGGCTGGTTGATATTTCGTAACATGATAATTGGCTCACCGCTTCTCAGTTGCAATATGTGCGGTTGTATCCCTGGCAGATCGAGTGAATTAAAAAATTCTGTTGGATAATTAATCGCTTCATCTGCTTCCACAACAGTGTCAACGGACTTCTATGTGACTGCCTCGCT
The DNA here is from genome assembly GCA_020271785.1 of Procambarus virginalis. Classification (NCBI taxonomy): domain Eukaryota; kingdom Metazoa; phylum Arthropoda; class Malacostraca; order Decapoda; family Cambaridae; genus Procambarus; species Procambarus virginalis. The sequence goes on from WNGS01155178.1 coordinate 27,448, forward strand.
TTGGATGTTAGACTGAATAATATTGTCAAGTTCGAATACGTCTTTGTTCTTGGCCGCAAGAATAGCTCGTTCACTCAGCCAATCGTGATTCTTATAATTGATTTGAATATTGGGAAACACTCTTTCAACCAATTCTTCATTTGACATCACTAAATTGCAGAAGTTATGCGTCAATTAAATTCGTTCTGAGGTCAGATCAATCGGCACGTTTCCGTTCCAAATTTCCAGCAACTGATATGAGAATATCTCAGCTGATGGATTGTTTTGCAGCTGGACACGCATATTTGTAGTTAATTTTAACGTCTTTACGTGGAGCCACAAAGTACAGTATTTTAGGAAAGCATTTATTTCGTCCACTGGTGTCGATCAAGGAATTACAGGTAATGTTTACATGAAATCTCCTGCAAGCAATACTAATGCGTTCCCAAATGGTCTGATGTTCCCACGCAAATTTTGCAATGATCTAGCAAGAGTCTCGAGCGATTTTTTGTGGGCCATTGTGCATTCATCCCAAACAATACGTTTGTATTTCTGCAATACTTTTCCCATGCCGGAAGCTTAGGAAATGTTGCACGTGGGAGTTTCAATGAATTGCATGTTCAATGGTAATTTCAAAGCCGAATGAGCAGTTCTTCCACCTGGTAGTAGTGTCGCAGCTATTCCAGAAAACGCAAGAGCTAGGCTATGCCATTTTGGGATCGAATTGCTGTCGGAATCAATCTAATTAGGTTTGTTTCACCAGTTCCTCCTGGCACGTCTAATAAGAAGATTTCTCCAAGCGCGTTATTGACAGTTATAATTATTTGATCGTAAATGCCTTTTTGCTCATGCTTTACCTTAGGAATATTTGATTGCACATACGACAACAGATCACCCGTCTTATAATTTTGTCCACGACGCAATTCTACATCCGAACTAAGCAGTAGCAGATCGATTCGATGATGGCATTCCCAGCTGAGAACTTTGAGATTTCTAACCACAAATCTTCAATCATTATCAACGCTTCGTTGTAGATTTCTGCTGTGAAATCCATGTTCATATTTGATTTTTCCTTGCGTATTCGACGGACAATATCTTCAGCCATGTGCAATTAATATTTCTCCCATAACTCTGTTGGAGATGAAGGAGAGCAGGCGGTCAATATGACTGCAAACAATGCACGAATTTGATTTGGATGTGACGTGTTGGACACGTCAATAATGCACACATCCCAGTGTCGATCATTCTCCAATAAATTCAGAGCATGACATGCACTACGGAAAGTTGCATGTGTAACGCCGTTGACAAATCTCAATTGCTGGAAAGCCGTTGTACTGGCCACATTTGCCAACCGCATGTAAAGAAAGAAGCATTCATCTTGATTGGGATGCACGGTGTACAGTCTGCCTATCGTAGTTTGTTTGAATATGCCAGGTTGTCCATCGACTCTCTCTCCTCGTTTGTGTCGTTCAAATGATTTTCTACTGGCATCCCATGTGTAGTACAGCAGTGTTTTCGCAAATGCGTCATTTTGACATAACGTGAAGAACGCAGTTAACGTTGTAACTGGTGGATTCATGGCTATTTGTGGCACATATGCAGCTATGAAATAAATGCGTTGTCCATTTTCTTATTTTCAAAACAAAAAATACTAACAAAATATTTCAATTCAAATGCAGATCAATCAACACAGCTCAATTCCACTGCAAATTGCACTGAAAAATAAGAAGAACAATTAAAAAAACGAAATGAAAAATGAAAAAATAAAAAATAAACTATACACATGAAATGAACGATATATTAAAGAACACAGCTCAATTCCAACGTATTGTCACGCAAAATAATTAAATCGAAACGAAAATCAATCAAAATGTATGAAAATTCAACTTAACAAAGCAATTGGAAACATAAAACTGCAATTGTAACATATTTAGAATAGCGTGTGTTGTTTTTACATCCTACAGATGGCGATGTTTTTAATTTATTTTTACCTGTCATAGGTGTTGTAGCTATATAGTACGTATAAAAACATGAATGTATTCGAATGGAACGTTGTCTCAACATTTCAAAGCAATTGGTGAAGAACTTTCGGAGATTACAGCGTGTGTTGCTCTTACATCCAACAGATGGTGCTGTTTAAAAAAAAGATGCTTTTTTTCCTGTTACAGGTGAGGCATATATATAGTAGGTATATCAAAATATGCGCCTATTCAAATGCAACGTTGTGTCAAAATTTCAAAGCAATCGGTAAAGTGGTTTCAAAGATTTCCCTCACATGAAAAACACAGTTTAAAAAAAACATGTTTTTCTCCCGTCACGGACTTGACATCTATATTGTATGTATATAAAAACCTGCTCGGATGCGAATGGGACGTTGTGTCAGAATTTAAAAGTAATCGGTGAAGAACTTTCAGAGATTAGCGATTTTGAACAAACGAACATTTCCATTTTTATTTATATAGACATATATATATATATATATATATATATATATATATATATATATATATATATATATATATATATATATATATATATATATATATATATATATATATATATATATATGTTGTACCTAGTACCCAGAACGTCGTACTTGGCCTACTATGCAAGGCCCGATGTGCCTAATAAGCCAAGTTTTCTTGAATTGATATATATTTAAAAAAAAATTCTTACGAAATGATAAATCTGTCCATTTCATTATGTATAAGTTAATTTGTTTAAATTTGAGTTAAAATTAACGTAGATATATAACCAAACCTAACCAACCCTACCTAACCTATCTTAACCAAACCTAAACTAACACAACTAACTCAATAATTTACATTCCTTATATAATGTAATAATAGTTCAAATAAACTAACTGGAAACAATTTATTGCAAATAAAGAAAATCACTCGGCCTATTAGGCAAATCGGACCTTGCTTAATAGGCAGAGAAGTGCGTTCTGGCTACTAAGTACGACATATATATATATATATATATATATATATATATATATATATATATATATATGTTGTACCTAGTTGCCAGAACGCAATACTCGGCCTACTATGCAAGACCCGATTTGGTCCCCAGGACTATATGCAACTGAAAACTCACACCCCAGAAGTGACTTGAACCCATACTTCCAGAAACACTCTGCTGGCATACAGGATCCCTTAACCGCTCGACCAACTCGACCGGACAAAAGAGGATGGTAGCCGAGGCTATTTCCATCCCCCCGCCGGCACTCGGTTGGTAATCTTGGGCATGGTATTTTATCAAATCACCTCATTCTTTGGGGCACACGTGACGAACACAAATGCAAACAAGCCTGAATGGTCCCCAGGACTATATGCAACTGAAAACTCACACCCCAGAGGTGACTCGAACCCATACTGCCAGGAGCACCATTTCAACTAAGACCCACTGCTCGATGGTACCCATTTAGAAGTTCGCAAAGGACACCTAGAGAAGAACCCATTGGGACCCCATCTACTTGCTTATACATGTGCCCATCTGGACTCAAAAAGGGTGCCTCTTTAGTGCAGGCTTGGAGTAGCTTCCTAAGTATGCTTTCTGGTATGTCAAGAGGAGTACAAGCCGGATCACTATACACTCTGTCCGCTATCATCCCGATTGTTTCATTCACAGGTACGTTGGTAAACAATGACTGTACATCCAACAAGGCTCTTATTGTCATGGCCTGTGCTCCCCACAGTAAGTCAACAAATTCCTTTGGAGACTTCGTGCTGAAAGAACAAGGTACATAAGGATTCAGCAAGCAGTTGAGTCGCTTAGCCAGTCTGTATGTGGGTGTGGGTAACTGGCTGATGATTGGCCGAAGTGGGTTTCCAGGCTTGTGGGGTCTTGACATTCCCATATGCATAACCAGGTTTGTATTCCCAATAACCTTTGGCAGATGGAGTCCGGATTTCTTGGCGTTCACAGTTTCGATCAAAGTGTTTACCTTCGTTTTCAATTCGGCTGTAGTGTCCTTCGTTACCCTTTGAAATTTTGTTTGGTCAGAGAGTTTGAGGTCCATTTTTGCCAGACATTCGGTTTTTTAAGTATAACTTATATTGGCAACTTGTCACCTCTCCTGTCGACTATCTCCTTATTCTCACGAAGGCTCTTAGCTGCTGCTTTGAGCTCGGGGGACAGTATTGTGCTTCTGTAGTTACCTCGAATGTTTCCTCCTTCTGCAATAGATTCCACTTGCAAGGTGTGTTTAGTGGTAACCCTCTTTGCGTCTCGAGATCGAATATGTCGTCCAATAAGATCTCCAACTCCACTTTCCGAGCCATCTCATTTTGTCTGGACATAACGTGACAGTTTATATCCAGATTTAAGAGTGTGATTTGGTCCTTAGTGAGGTTGATTCCAGCAAGGTTTAAGAAGTCATCTCTGGGTCGTGGAATAATCATGGGTCCTCCAAATAATGCTGTCAGTTTCTTGATGATCCTGGTTTCGGTGCTGTGGCAATGACGATCTGTAAGGATGTCGAGTTGTTGGTCGATTGGAGTACGGAGGTCTTCGTCGATGTTGGTGTTTCTCCATTGGGCTGTAGCATGAAGTAGTTGCGCTTTGCAATCGTTGATCTCATTTTCTGCCTTGTGTATCTGTTTCGGTGCCTCTAATGTGAATACCTTGGAATTTCTTATTGAGTTCATCGCACACTTCCTTGTCGTTTGTAATGAATCTGTCTGCCCCTATCCTTAGTTTCATTACCTGTTCCTACACTGTTGTTTTTCTCCTGATGTGGCTGCAGCAATTTAGAGTGTATTTTTGCCTTGCTTGCCATGTAATTTTTGTATTGCCTTTCTGCCTCTCTTCTCACCCTGACATATTCATTCTTGGCACTCAGGTATCTTTCTCTGCTCTCAAGTGTTTTGTTATTTATAAAGTTTCTCCACGCCCTTGTGCTTCGTTGCTTTGCTAGATAGATACTCTAGTGTTAATGTCACGGACTCTATCACACACACTCTGCAAATTTAATTCTATTCTCATTATTTCAATCATTGCATTTCTTTGACATCCAAGAATAATTCTCATAGCCTCGTTCTGTATCAACTCGAGTGTTTTATTTCTTCCTTGCCCTGTGAAAGACAAAACGGCCGCTGCGTAGTCTATCAGGGACCGAACAGTGCTTATGTATAACATCGGCAAGATAGGTACCCGAGCACCTATAACAGAAAATGCTAGCGCCTTTAGAGGATGCAGTCGGCCTTTGCATAAGATGCTAAAATTATTTATTTCAGTATTTTTACGCTGGCATGTGTACCCAACATACATGCCCAGATACTTATACTTCTGAACACGGCTCAGTTCATTGCCATTTAGCGTAAATGTTATATTACTTCGTTTCCTATAATCATATTTAGTTTTCTCTCCATATATGTTAAGTATGTTAACAGCAGTTTTAATTTTTTTTACCAGAAGTGCCTTGTATAAGAAGGATATCGGCATGTATGATTGTCGTGACCCCTGGAGGATACATCTCTGATACTAATCTGTTCATTAATACATTGAATAAGACTGAACTTAAAACTCCCCCTTAAGGGGTACCTAACTGAAACTTCCTCTCCTTAGACATGTATCATTGGTAATACACCTGACCGTTCCTCAGACATGTATCCTTGGTAATACACCTGACCGTTCCTCAGACATGTATCCTTGGTAAAACACCTGACCATTTCTCTCTTGTAGATAATCTCGTACCCAATATAGCAATCTTCCTGTTATTCCCAGTTTGGCTAATTCGTATAAGATTACTTCCCCATTGGTTTTATTAAATGCTCCGTGTAGACCAACTAAATCTCTACAGTTGTCATCCACATTAGACAAACACTTTATAAGACACCAAACAGGTTATTCGACATGTTATCGCCTACAAGGAAGAGTAGTCGATTTAGCAAAATAATTTTCAGCATTTTACAAAAGCAGGATGTTAAGAATACAGGCCTGTAACCTCCATCCAGGAGGTTGGTGCCCCTTGACACGTTCAATACTACTCAGCCACCGACTGTACAAAAGTATTGCGAAGTCTTCTGACTTATAACCCCCAATACCCGACAGCGCTCGTGAGTATTTTGGGCACATAATTCTTCAAAACACTTCAACAGCTTGGGCAGCATGAGCATCAAACTTCCCAATATATTTGCACAATCTGTGGCTGAGCGGTTATAGTACTGGACATGCCAAGGGACGTGGAGGCTCTGGCTGACAGGGTTCGAATCCTTCACGGGTCAAGATTTTTTTTATGAATGTTGGCTTGAAGACCATTCAAGCTTGACACACAATTGATGGTCATGCTGTCCGAGCTGTTGAAGTGATTTGATGAAATTTCTGAGCACAAAATAGTCACGAGCGCTGACGAGTATTGTGTTTATAAGTCAGACAACGTCGTAAACTGCCACCAACTAGCAGTCTGCACGTGAAGGCTCTGCCAATATTGGCCGAGTGTACGAATCATGAATTGGAAATGGCTTTCATAAATATATTATGGGACAATAGCGGAAAACAAGTTTCATGTCTAATCTCGTTGTTTCGTAAAAGTTTCTCGTTGACGGTTACCAACTAGTTGGGATGGTAATTTTGCTTAACCAATGAACATTTAGCAAAAGAACATTTTAGTCACTGAAAATTCTGGAGTCATGCATGCCCTGATACCGCTCAGGCAACTGTGATATCGGACTCAGCGTGCCAGTCAGGCACTGTACTTACCTAGTTATGCTAGCGGGAGTTGAGCTTCGGCTCTTTGATCCCGCCTCTCAACTGCCAATCAACTGGTGTACTCTACTCCACCCTTGTCATGATGTTCACCAGGTAATAATACATTTAATGTAAGTTATGTTGCAAACATTTTCAGATGTAAACGACGAATGGGCAGAGAATCATGTGATGAACAAAGTATTGGATGACAATCACAGAAAATAGAGAAAACTTAGCATGTTGATAGTTCTGTGTATGTCTGGCCTGCCTGAATCACCCAATTTTGTTCAGATGTTCTAAATATTATTGGTGATAGAATTGGTATTTCTATTTTTTTTTATTTTATGTAGTCACTGTGATTTGTAGTTGTGTCGGGTGTGCTTATACAGTCAGTAGCGAGATTATTAAGGAACTTCTTGAGGTTATATCTTGAGATGATTTCGGGGATTTAGTGTCCCCGCGGCCCGGTCCTCGACCAGGCCTCCACCCCCAGGAAGCAGCCCGTGACAGCTGACTAACACCCAGGTGCCTATTTTACTGCTAGGTAACAGGGGCATAGGGTAAAAGAAACTCTGCCCATTGTTTCTCGCCGGCGCCCGGGATCGAACCCGGGACCACAGGAACACAAGTCCAGTGTGCTGTCCACTCGGCCGACCGGCTCCCTAGGCATCCTGTACTAGGATGCTGCTGCTGCCTCGCCATCTTTGTATTACTGTGTCCACTACGGCCACAATGACAACACTAGAAGACACATACACACTGAGAAAAGCTGTTGGGCCAGATGGAATCTCGCCATGGGTATTGAAAGAGTGTGCAGGAGCACTTTGCTTACCACTCTCCATAGTGTATAGTAAGTCACTGGAAACGGGGGACCTACCAGAAATATGGAAGACTGCTAATGTAGTACCAATATACAAAAAGGGTGACAGACAAAAGGCACTGAACTACAGGCCAGTGTCCTTAACTTGTATACCATGCAAGGTGATGGAGAAGATTGTGAGAAAAAACCTAGTAACACATCTGGAGAGAAGAGACTTCGTGACAACCCATCAACATGGGTTCAGGGAGAGTAAATCTTGCCTTACAGGCTTGATAGAATTCTACGATCAGGTGACAAGAATTAAGCAAGAAAGAGAAGGGTGGGCGGACTGCATTTTTTTGGACTGTCAGAAAGCCTTTGACACAGTACCCCATAAAAGGTTGATGCATAAGCTGGAGAAACAGGCAGGAGTAACAGGTAGGGCGCTCAAGTGGATAAGGGAGTACCTAAGCAATAGGAAGCAGAGAGTTACAGTGAGGGGTGAGACCTCAGACTGGCGTGAAGTCACCAGTGGAGTCCCACAGGGCTCTGTACTTGGACCTATCCTGTTTCTGATATACGTAAATGATCTCCCAGAGGGTATAGACTCATTCCTCTCAATGTTTGCTGACGACGCCAAAATTATGAGAAGGATTAAGACAGAGGAGGACAGCTTGAGACTTCAAGAAGACCTGGACAAGCTGCAGGAATGGTCGAACAAATGGCTGTTAGAGTTTAACCCAAGCAAATGTAATGTAATGAAGATAGGGGTAGGAAGCAGGAGACCAGATACAAGGTATCATTTGGGAGATGAAATACTTCAAGAGTCAGAGAGAGAGAAAGACCTGGGGGTTGATATCACGCCAGACCTGTCCCCTGAAGCTCATATCAAGAGGATAACATCAGCAGCATATGCCAGGTTGGCTAACATAAGAACGGCCTTTAGAAACTTGTGTAAGGAATCTTTCAGAACATTATATACCACATATGTCAGACCAATCCTGGAGTATGCGGCTCCAGCATGGAGTCCCTATCTAGTCAAGCATAAGACTAAACTGGAAAAGGTTCAAAGGTTTGCCACCAGACTAGTACCCGAGCTGAGAGGTATGAGCTACGAGGAGCGACTGCAGGAATTAAACCTCACTTCGTTGGAAGACAGAAGAGTTAGGGGGGACATGATCACCACATTCAAGATTCTCAGGGGAATCGACAGGGTTGATAAAGACAGGCTGTTTAACACAAGGGGCACACGCACTAGGGGACACAGGTGGAAACTGAGTGCCCAAATGAGCCACAGAGATATTAGAAAGAACTTTTTTAGTGTCAGAGTGGTTGACAAATGGAATGCATTAGGAAGCGATGTGGTGGAGGCTGACACAGTTTCAAGTGTAGATATGATAGAGCCCAATAGGCTCAGGAAACTGTACACCTGTTGATTGACGGTTGAGAGGCGGGACCAAAGAGCCAGAGCTCAACCCCCGCAAGCACAACTAGGTGAGTACAACTAGGTGAGTACACACACTGTCCACAACGGACAGAATGACAACAGTGAAATACATACACACACACAGAGTGAACAACGGACTCAATGACAACAGTAAATGACAAATCAACGTGTGTGATGTGGCTTTAGGAATTTAAATCACCATTTACAGTACAAAAACTTTTCCGGAAAAAATCTCAGTGAACTCCAGCAATAAAGCAACCACTCATTCGAAGGCTGGAACAACTCCAGCAAAAAAGCAACCACTTATGCGAAGGGTCGAACAATTTCAAGAAGGTGGCTTCTTGTTGTATAAGAAAGGAGCAGGTTAGCCAAGTGTGTCTTCATAAGGATTGAAGAATTTCAGGATGTGCTTTCCTATGATTTGGACAAAGCATCTGCTGAGCAGGCCAGGAAATGAATTCAGGTGTTAAATATGTATGTTAATGTTTCGGACTGAATCATCTATCACCATAATGTTCTGGTTGGTTGATACCTGGTTGATGGGGTTCTGGGAGTTCTTCTACTCCCCAAGCCCGGCCCGAGGCCAGGCTTGACTTGTGAGAGTTTGGTCCAGTAGGCTGTTGCTTGGAGCGACCCGCAGGCCCACATACCCACCACAGCCCGGCTGGTCCGGAACTCCTTGGAGGAATAAATCTAGTTTCCTCTTGAAGACGTCCACGGTTGTTCCGGCAATATTTCTTATGCTTGCTGGGAGGACGTTGAACAACCGCGGACCTCTGATGTTTATACAGTGTTCTCTGATTGTGCCTATGGCACCCCTGCTCTTCACTGGTTCTATTCTGCATTTTCTTCCATATCGTTCACTCCAGTACGTTGTTATTTTACTGTGTAGATTTGGGACCTGGCCCTCCAGTATCTTCCAGGTGTATATTATTTGATATCTCTCTCGTCTTCTTTCTAGTGAGTACATTTGGAGAGCTTTGAGACGATCCCAATAATTTAGGTGCTTTATCGCGTCTATGCGTGCCGTATATGTTCTCTGTATTCCCTCTATTTCAGCAATCTCTCCTACTCTGAAGGGGGAAGTGAGTTCTGATGTTTTCCAGACGTATGAGCTGAACTATTGTTGTAGTCCACTGAACTGAAACAAATATTCCTTACGTTGAGTTGATAATGACTGCAAATCATTTAATGACAGTTCATAGATTATTAAATTTAGACAGGTATTTAATAGAGTGAATAGTCTGTATAACTCATGTACTTCAAAGACTGAATAGCAATAAGTTACCAATCAGAAAAGTTCCTTTACCAATTATCAATGATCCACTACCTATCAACAACGTTCCACTATTACCCAGGTATGTTCTTCACCAGCTTAGCAACATTTCACTACTAATTAGTAGCATTATACTACTAATCTTCATGATTTCAATCTGTAATATTCCATTACGAATCAGAAACGTCTCTCTGCAAATAGGTAACATTCCACTACAGATCTGACAATTTTCACTACAATTCCCTAACGTTCCACTACCAATCAACAGTGTTATAAAATCTTTAGTCATCTATTACACATCAGCAAAATTGCACTATCAATCATCAACGTTACACTTTTAATCAACAACAATCCTCAACCAATCAGCAACATCCCTTTAATTATCAGGAAACTTTCCATTGTCAGCCAGAAATGTTCTAAAGCCAATTAGCCACATTTCACAACTAGTCCACAACGTTCCACTACAAACAATCATTCCACAACAACTCAGCACCGTTCTAGAAACAATCAGCAACAGTCCAATATTGGCAACAGTATTCTTGCCAATATTGGCAACAGTATTCTTGTCAATATTGGCAACAGTATAATACTAATCAGAAATATTTGACACTCGTTCAGCAAAGTTTCATTGCAATTAAAAACATTCCATAACCAATAAGTACCTCAACTACAAATCAGAAACATTTCAATATTAATCAGAAACATTTTATTACCAATCAGCAACAACACAAAATCAATCACATTTATACTAATAATCAGCAACATTCCGCAACCAATTTGTATTGTTTCACTAACGAGAGCAACGTTCCAGTGCAAATGAGCAAAGTTCCTGTGCCAATCAGCAAAGACCCAGTGCCAATCAGCAAAGACCCAGTGCCAATCAGCAAAGACCCAATGCCAATCAGCAAAGTTACAGTGCCAATCAGCAAAGTTACAGTGCCAATCAGCAAAGACCCAGTGCCAATCAGCAAAGTTCCAGTGCCAATCAGCAAAGACCCAATGCCAATCAGCAAAGTTCCAGTGCCAATCAGCAAAGTTACAGTGCCAATCAGCAAAGTTACAGTGTCAATGAGCAAAGTTACAGTGCCAATCAGCAAAGTTACAGTGCCAATCAGCAAAGTTACAGTGCCAATCAGCAAAGTTAAAGTGCCAATCAGCAAGGTTGCAGGGCCAATGAGGAAATTTATAGGGCCAATGAGGAAATTTAAAGGGCCAATCAGCAAATTTCCAGGGCCAATCAGAGAAGTTCCACTGTACATCAGAAACTTAACTACTGATGGGCAACATTCCACTACCAATCAAGAGCCTTTCACTGTAAATCTGAAGCATGAGTTCTCCGCCTCGTCAGTGTTGCTCACGGGCTGGTGAGTTCCAGTCTCAATTCCTCCACTAAAGTGCTTTTGGCAATCCGCCTCAAATTGCTTTCTCGGCAGTCGGTCTCCTGGACGCGTTACTGGAATTCTTCTTCCCTTTCCACCTCAAACCACTGAAGAATTCTTGGAAAGGTCGATCACATTCCGATGCGGAAGAAAATGTACGACATTCATTTTCACGGTAACAAGATTTCCATTGTTCTTTGAATACGAAGATACACGATAATGAGTCTTTTTCAGTTCATCGAATCTTTACACATTTAAATTTCTTTCCTAAATATTACTATTATTATAATCATATAGTTAATTGTATTGAGCAAATCTCTGGTCGTGCCCTGTATCCCAACATGGACACATCTTCAGAAAGACACATCTACTACTGATAAAGTTCAACATCAGGCGACTAAAATCATTACTGAACTAGGCTGAACGACTGAGGGCCACCGGGTAAACAGCTCTACAAACAAGACATGACAGGGTGGATCTCATCAAAACTCAAAATACTGAGCAGTTTGGAGGATATTGATCCAGATAACAATTCAAAAGATCATTTGTAACACGAACAATTGTTTCAATTTCAACTAGCCACAGTGGAGGGCAGAAAACAAATGTTTTTTTTTACTTATAGGGTTACAGACCTATAGATAAAATCACATCAGGACAACTGGAAAGATCGACCATCACGATCGGACAAAAATGCCCCAAAGAATGAGGTGGTTTGATAAAATACATGCCTAAGATTTCCATCAGAGTGCCAGCGGGATGATGGGGAATTAGCCTCGGCTACCATCATCTTTTGTCTGGTAGTGATGGTCGAGTGGTTAAAGTGTCCTGTACACCACTTGTAGGGTGCTCCTGGCAGTATGGGTTCGAGTCACTTCTGGGGTGTGAGTTTTCAGTTGCATATATGCCTGGGGACCATTCAGGCTTTTTCGCATTTGTGTTCCTCACGTGTGCCCCAAAGAATGAGGTGATTTGGTAAAATGCTATGCCCAAGATTACCATCCGAGTGCCGGCGGGGAAGTGGTTCAAATAGCTATGGCTATCACTTCCTTATGTCCGGTCTTGATGGTCAAGCGGATTAAGGCGTCCTGTACATACCAGTTGCGTTGCTCCTGGCCTTATGGGTTCAAATTCACTTCTGGGGTGTGAGTTTTCAGTTATATATATATATATATATATATATTATATATATATATATATATATATATATATATATATATATATATATATATATATATATATATATTTTTTTTTTTTTTTTAAAGTGTCCTGTACACCACTTGTAGGGTGCTCCTGGCAGTATGGGTTCGAGTCACTTCGAGTCATATATATATATATATATATATATATATATATATATATATATATATATATATATATATATATATATATATATATATATATATATATATTATATATTATTAAATATGACCGAAAAAGTAAGATTAATAATTCTAACACGAATTTTCTCTATTTTCCTTATGTTTCTTTTTACTGGTGACGGTAAATGAAAAACCAATTCTCCAAAATTCATTTTTATTTCTAGTCTGACTCGACACTTGAGCGTGTTTCGTAAAACTTATTACATTTTCAAAGACTTTAGTTTATCTACACACAACTTATGCTTTATGAAACAAACATTGGCTCTTAAACTTGCATTTGGGTGAGGTGATGTAATACATTAGTGGGGTGAAACACAGAACATGGAAAACGGGGTATAGATTTGTAGAAGTAGAAGTTGGGTACCAATAGAACTGCAGAAGGCCTATTGGCCCATATTTCTTGATGTTTCTATATTGGAGCGGAGTCTTGAAGTGGGTAGAATATAGTTGTGCGTTAATTGGCTGTTGCTTGCTGGTGTTGACTTCTTGATGTGTAGTGCCTCGCAGATGTCAAGCCACCTGCTGTCGCTGTATCTATCAATGTTTTCTGTGTTGTTTGTTAAGATTTCTCTGGTGATTGTTTGGTTGTGGGAAGAGATTATATGTTCCTTGATAGAGCCCTGTTACTTATGCATCGTTAATCGCCTGGAAAGAGATGTTGTTGTCTTGCCTATATACTGAGTTCTTTGGGGCTTACAGTCCCCAAGTGGGCATTTGAAGGCATAGACGACATTGGTCTCTTTCAAAGCGTTCTGCTTTGTGTCTGGAGAGTTTCTCATGAGTAGGTTGGCAGTTTTCTTGGTTTTATAGTAAATCGTCAATTGTATCTTCTGATTTTTGTCTGTAGGGATAACGTTTCTATTAACAATATCTTTCAGGACCCTTTCCTCCGTTTTATGAGCTGTAGAGAAGAAGTTCCTGGAAATTGTCTAATAGGGGGTATAGGTGTTGTATTAGTTGTCTCTTCACAGGTTGCATGGCGTTTCACTTTCCTTCTTATGATGTCTTCAATGAAACCATTGGAGAAGCCGTTGTTGACTAGGACCTGCCTTACCCTACAGAGTTCTTCGTCGACTTGCTTCCATTCTGAGCTGTGGCTGAGAGCACGGTCGACATAAGCGTTAACAACACTCCTCTTGTACCTGTCTGGGCAGTCACTGTTGGCATTTAGGCACATTCCTATGTTTGTTTCCTCATTTTTGGCTAGAATCTGGCCCATAATTTCAACGGTTTACGGATGAATCAATTACATCCAACTAAATAGAGGTAACATTGGCAATAAAATGGGCTATTGATAATGTGTGTGTATGTATGTATGCATGTAAGTATTTTACAATTTGCATTTACTGTTTGTGTCTGCAGAATCAAGCTACTAGCTCTTGGACCCCGCCTTTCTAACCGCTCTATTTTCCTCTGTTATATCTACTACAAATATTTCTAACACACACACACACACACACACACACACCACCACACACACACACACACACACACACACCACACACACATCCCCATGAAGCAGCGTTGCTGCTGTCTAACTCCCAGGCACCTATTTAGTGCTAGGTGAACAGGACCGTGAGGGTGAAAGAAACTCTGCCCATTTGTTTCCGACTCGAGCGGGAATCGAACCTGGGCCCTTAGGACTACCACCGCGAGCGCTGTCCACTCAGCCGCAACGCTCTCTCCATATATGTATGTATATGCAGCTGTTAGTTTGGAAAGGGTTAGGTATTTGTGGAGAAATATTAGGATTATGTGTTTTTACGAGGTCCAGGAATGTTTACCCAAATAATAAAGTGACCAGTCCCCAGTTGAGTTGCCAGATGCAGGAATTGCGGTACGATATTTGGGTGGCTATTTGGTTAAACTCAGCATTGCATAATCAATGATTTACAACTGTAGGTGTGTTTTTGTTGAATTTTCGCGGTTTGAGAATGAGATTATCTCTGATCATGGGCTGATCTCGCTGAGTTGCCAGAGGTACCATAACTACCTGTGTAATATATTACACTATATTGATACAGTGTTGCATAAATGGTGTTGCTGTGTAGGAATTAACTACTCTCAGAATGGATGAGGAACTGCTTTACCTGTAATCTCGCTACATACGTCACCTTCCTATTGCTGAGATTTCCTTACAATTATTGTGTTCCCCTCTTGTAACTTTATTAAAAAGTAGAATGTAAAATAATAATATTAATACAAGTTATAAAATGTATATTCTTAAACCCTTGATAAGATTAGGTAGGGTTGGGTAGTCTAACAACTTGAAGAATACTATTAATATAATAGTTTAGAGATTTAAGTGTTTTCAGTAAAAGTTCCCATTATAACTGAAAGCTTGGTAATTTCAATGCAAATGAGCAATGTATGGTGTGTGTGCACTCACCTAGTTGAGCTATTGGGCTCAATCATATCTTCACTTGAAACGTGTATGAAGTCTGCCTCCACCACATCACTTCCGAATGCATTCCATTTATAACTACTGATACTAAAAGAGTTTCTATGGTTCATTTAAGCATTTAATTTTCACCTGTGTCCAGGTGCCTTGGTGTTAATCAGCTGTCACGGGCTGCTTCCTGGGGGTGGAGGCCTGGTCGAGGACCGGACCCGGGGACATTAAAGCCCCGAAATACTCAAGATAACCTCAAGATAACCTCCCTTCTTGTATATCGGGACTACATAAGGTAGCTGTCTTCCAACTTTTTGGTAGTTTTCCTGCTGCCAATAACCTATTATATACCATGGAGAGTGGCAAGCACAGTGCTTCTGATACCCTTTTTTATATCCATGTTGTGATTTAAGTCTGTCGCAACAGCTCTTTTGTCACGTCCAGTTCCAGCTGGCGCTTCCTTACCTCCACTT
>WNGS01155178.1:57216-72170 GCA_020271785.1 Procambarus virginalis
ACACAAGTTTCAAAAAGCAGTTCTAATGTTGACCAACCTAGTATATGCCGCTGATGATATCATTTTGATGTGGGCCTCTGAGGACAGGTTCGGTGTGATACCAAACCTCAGGTCTTTCTCTCTATTTGACTCTTGCAGCATTGATTGTGTGTGTGTTTGTGTGTGGTTTGTGTGTGTGTGTGTGTGTGTGTGTGTGTGTGTGTGTGTGTGTGTGTGTGTGTGTGTGTGTGTGTGTGTGTGTGTGTGTGTGTGTGTGTGTGTGTGTGTGTGTGTGTGTACTTACCTAGTTGTACTCACCTAGTTGTGTTTGCGGGGGTTGAGCTCTGGCTCTTTGGTCCCGTCTCTCAACCGTCAATCAACAGGTGTACAGATTTCTGAGCCTATTGGGCTCTATCATATCTACACTTGAAACTGTGTATGGAGTCAGCCTCCACCACATCACTTCCTAATGCATTCCATTTGTCAACCACTCTGACACTAAAAAATTCTTTCTAATATCTCTGTGGCTCATATGGGCACTCAGTTTCCACCTGTGTCCCCTTGTGCGTGTGCCCCTTGTGTTAAATAGCCTGTCTTTATCTACCCTATCAATTCCCTTCAGAATCTTGAATGTGGTGATCATGTCCCTCCTAACTCTTCTGTCTTCCAGCGAAGTGAGGTTTAATTCCCGTAGTCCCTCCTCGTAGCTCATACCTCTCAGCTCGGGTACTAGTCTGGTGGCAAACCTTTGAACCTTTTCCAGTTTAGTCTTATCCTTGACTAGATATGGAATTCATGCTGGGGCTGCATACTCCAGGATTGGCCTGACATATGTGGTATACAAAGTTCTGAATGATTCTTTACACAAGTTTCTGAATGCCGTTCGTATGTTGGCCAGCCTGGCAAATGCCGCTGATGCTATCCTCTTGATATGTGCTGCAGGAGACAGGTCTGGCGTGATATTAACCCCCAAGTCTTTTTCTTTCTCTGACTCCTGAAGAATTTCCTCTCCCAGATGATACCTTGTATCTGGCTTCCTGCTCCCTACACCTATCTTCATTACATTACATTTGGTTGGGTTAAACTCTAACAACCATTTGTTCGACCATTCCTTCAGCTTGTCTAGGTCTTCTTGAAGCCTCAAACAGTCTTCTTCTGTTTTAATCCTTCTCATAATTTTGGCATCGTCCGCAAAAAAAACGCTGTGTGTGTGTGTGTGTGTGTGTGTGTGTGTTGAAGACCTGGTAGAGCCCGCATGCGTGCACACGTCACGCCTCACTGTACGACACATACACCTTGGTACTAAGGAGTTGGCTACAGTACCACGTCAGCCAAGTATTGTGTCATGATCATGGGAGATAGACGGCGTACATTCATATGATCAAAGAGTGATCTTTGGTGATACACTAATAAAACTTAGTAGGTAGAAATAAACAGTCTTTGGATGAGCGGCACTAACATTCTTTCTCAAAATTTATTTAGTCTTTAACTAGTTACTAAAAAGAATTTGAACAAATAGTTAGGCCAAGAATAAAGTGTACCTGCAGATGAATGGGCATAATAAGGGCAAATGAATAGGGCCTTCTGTAGATTGATGGGGTGACGTGATTGAAGGGTATAAGTGCTATCTTTGGCTGATGACGTCATTGGACATTAGGGATGGCTTGAACCGCACGCATTACCGAGGTAACTAAATTTAGGCATGACGGAAGGGACCCGTTTAATCTCCACGGAAAATTTTACTGTGCCAAATCAGATTCGTCAAGAAAAGCAAAACGTCTCTGATTCGGCATTCTCCCACCTACTGTTGTCTCTTGTCATGCGTCGTGTTAGCTCACGTCGTCTCCTGCCACGTGTCGTGTTAGCTCACGTCGTCTCCTGCCACGTGTCGTGTTAGCTCACGTCGTCTCCTGCCACGTGTCGTGTTAGCTCACGTTGTCTCCTGCCACGTGTCGTGTTAGCTCACGTCGTCTCCTGCCACGTGTCGTGTTAGCTCACGTCGTCTCCTGCCACGTGTCGTGTTAGTTGACATCGTCTCCTGCCACGTGTCGTGTTAGTTGACGTCGTCTCCCGCCACGTGTCGTGTTAGCTCACGTCGTCTCCCGCCACGTGTCGTGTTAGTTGACGTCGTCTCCCGCCACGTGTCGTGTTAGCTCACGTCGTCTCCCGCCACGTGTCGTGTTAGTTGACGTCGTCTCCTGCCACGTGTCGTGTTAGCTCACGTCGTCTCCTGCCACGTGTCGTGTTAGCTCACGTCGTCTCCTGCCACGTGTCGTGTTAGCTCACGTCGTCTCCTGCCACGTGTCGTGTTAGCTCACGTCGTCTCCTGCCACGTGTCGTTTTAGCTCACGGCGTCTCCTGCCACGTGTCGTGTTAGCTCACGTCGTCTCCTGCCACGTGTCGTGTTAGCTCACGTCGTCTCCTGCCACGTGTCGTGTTAGCTCAGTGCTCACACATCATATGTACTAAAGCTATCAAAGTTCTTTATGTGATTAAATAACTAACTGTTGTTGCCTGTGTCCTTTATGTATTACATTACTATAGTTATAGTACTATTAACATGTTCTGCAACTGCAGGAAAAGACAGTATGATTCTTTAAAGTTACAAAAACGATCTCCAAGTTTCACTAATTCAATTATTCTGTCAAATACAGATTAGAACCAAACCAGTATTTATATATAAAAATAAGTCACCCCTTTTTCCTGTTTGATAATTTTCAGAGTCTGGAATTGAGGAAGGAGCTTGAAAATAATATTCATATATTTTGGTTTACTGCATATGCATGAATGACTCACTGCGTACCAATATATTTTCCTGTCCTAGTTCAAATAATATATATATTTTTGCATAATTAATTATTTTTGCAGTAAATTTATTCACAACATGAAGCAATATACCTCTGCTGATGTTTGAATACGTTCTCTTAAGAAACAGCAGTTCCTTTAATAATAGTGCTCTCATAGCACTATGTGGAGACCGGTGAACGCAATATTGTTTCCTGAATTGCATCGTTTACGTTTATCATATAGGAACGATTGTGTGTTATTATATAATTCAGAAAAACAACACCAATGGGATGAGAGCATTTGTCCAATTTCTCTCATTCTCTCTCTTTTGAAACTTAAATCTGGTATAAACATTCTTTATGAAAGCTGCCCAAGTGTTGGCGAATGTTTATTACTTGTTCATTACATTTCTTTTAGTCAGAAGACCGTTAATGTTGCTCCTGATCACACCCATCTCAGCAGACCATTAATGTTGCTGCTGATCACTCCCATCTCAGCAGACCATTAATGCTGCTCCTGATCACACATCTCAACAGACCATTTTGGAAGTTCTTGACCTTGATAACGTGTATGATATTATACGCCTAACATAAAATTATTTCTAGTGTAGCCGAGATGAGGATTCGAACCACGGCCACGGCAAATTGTCTGGGGTACTCACCTAATTGTACTCACCTAATTGTGCTTGCGGGGGTTGAGCTTTGGCTCTTTGGTCCCGCCTCTCAACTGTCAATCAACTGGTGTACAGATTCCTGAGCTATTGGGCTCTATCATATCTACACTTAAAGCTGTGTATGCAGTCAGCCTCCACCACATCACTTCCTAATGCATTCCATTGGCAACCACTCTGACACTAAAAAGTTCTTTCTAATATCTCTGTGGCTCATTTGGGCACTCAGTTTCCACCTGTGTCCCCTTGTGCGTGTGCCCCTTGTGTTAAATAGCCTGTCTTTATCTACCCTATCAATTCCCTTCAGAATCTTAAATGTGGTGATCATGTCCCCCCTAACTCTTCTGTCTTCCAGCGAAGTGAGGTTTAATTCCCGTAGTCTCTCCTCGTAGCTCATACCTCTCAGCTCGGGCACTAGTCTGGTGGCAAACCTTTGAACCTTTTCCAGTTTAGTCTTATCCTTGACTAGATATGGACTCCATGCTGGGGCTGCATACTCCAGGATTGGCCTGACATATGTGGTATACAAAGTTCTGAATGATTCTTTACACAAGTTTCTGAATGCCGTTCGTATGTTGGCCAACCTGGCATATGCCGCTGATGTTATCCTCTTGATATGTGCTGCAGGAGACAGGTCTGGCGTGATATCAACCCCCAAGTCTTTTCTTTCTCTGATTCCTGAAGAATTTCCTCTCCCAGATGATACCTTGTATCTGGCCTCCTGCTCCCTACACCTATCTTCATTACATTACATTTGGTTGGGTTAAACTCTAACAACCATTTGTTCGACCATTCCTTCAGCTTGTCTAGGTCTTCTTGAAGCCTCAAACAGTCCTCTTCTGTTTAATCCTTCTCATAATTTTGGCATCGTCCGCAAACATTGAGAGAAATGAATCGATACCCTCCGGGAGATCATTTACATATATCAGAAACAAGATAGGACCGAGTACAGAGCCCTGTGGGACTCCACTGGTGACTTCACGCCAATCGGAGGTCTCACCCCTTACCGTAACTCTCTGCTTCCTATTGCTTAGTACTCCCTTATCCACTGGAGCACCTTACCAGCTACACCTGCCTGACTCTCCAGCTTATGTACCAGCCTCTTATGCGGTACTGTGTCAAAGGCTTTCCGACAATCCAAGAAAATGCAGTCCGCCCAGCCCTCTCTTTCTTGCTTAATCTTTGTCACCTGATCGTAGAATTCTATCAAGCCTGTAAGGCAAGATTTGCCCTCCCTGAACCCATGTTGGCGATTTGTCACGAAGTCTCTTCTCTCCAGATGTGTTACCAGGTTTTTTCTCACGATCTTCTCCATCACCTTGCATGGTATACAAGTCAAGGACACTGGCCTGTAGTTCAGTGCCTCTTGCCTGTCGCCCTTTTTGTATATTGGGACCACATTCGCCGTCTTCCATATTTCTGGTAGGTCTCCCGTCTCCAGTGACTTACTATACACTATGGAGAGTGGCAAGCAAAGTGCCTCTGCACACTCTTTCAGTATCCAAGGTGAGATCCCGTCTGGCCCAACAGCCTTCCTAACATCCAGATCCAGCAGGTGTCTCTTTACCTCCTCTCTCGTAATTTCGAACTCTTCCAAGGCCGCCTGATTTACCTCCCTTCTCCTAGCACAGTGACCTCACCTTGTTCTATTGTGAAGACCTCCTGGAACCTCTTGTTGAGTTCTTCACACACCTCTTTGTCATTCTCTGTATACCTGTCCTCGCCTGTTCTAAGTTTCAATACCTGTTCTTTCACTGTTGTTTTCCTTCTGATGTGACTGTGGAGTAGCTTTGGTTCGGTCTTGGCTTTGTTTGCTATATCATTTTCAAAACTTTTCTCTGCTTCTCTTCTCACCCTGACGTACTCATTCCTGGCTCTCTGGTATCTCTCTCTGCTTTCTGGTGTTCTGTTATTCCGGAAGTTCCTCCACGCCCTTTTGTTCAGTTTCTTCGCTTCCATACATTCCCTATTATACCATGGATTCTTCTGTGCTTCTCGGATTTTTCCCTTTGGACCGGGATGAACCTGTTTACTGCCTCCTGACACTTTTGGGTAACATAGTCCATCATACCCTGTACAGACTTATCTCTGAGGTCTGAGTCCCAAGGTATTTCACTTAGGAAACTTCTCATCTGTACATAATTCCCCTTTCGGAATGCCAGCCTTTTGATTCCTAGTTCTTTTTGGGGGAGATAATTCCTAGCTCTACCAGGTACTCAAAGTTCATACACTATGGTCACTCATTCCCAAGGGCGCTTCCATCTTAACTTCCCTTATATCCCACTCATTTAGGGTAAATATCAAATCAAGCATTGCTGGTTCATCTTCTCCTCTCATTCTTGTTGGGTCATTGACGTGCTGGCTTAGAAAGTTTCTTGTTGCCACATCCAGCAGCTTAGCTCTCCATGTTTCTGGTCCTCCATGCGGGTCTCTGTTCTCCCAATCTATCTTCCCATGGTTGAAGTCTCTCATTATTAGTAGTCCAGATCCATTCCTGCTAGCAACAGAAGCTGCTCTTTCTATTATGTTAATGGTGGCCATGTTGTTTCTATCATATTCCTGTCTAGGTCTTCTGTCATTTGGTGGAGGATTATATATGACTACGACTATAATTTTTCCCTCCATTTGTTATGGTACCTGCTATGTAGTCACTGAAACCTTCACAGCCTGAACAACCATCTCCTCAATATCCCAGCCTTTTCTTACCAGTAGAGCTACACCACCACCACCTCTTCCTTCCTCTCTTTCCTCATAACATAATAGTCCTGTGGGAACACTGCATTTGTTATCGTTTTCGTCAGTTTTGTTTCTGTGAGGGCTATTATGTCTGGTTTTCCTCTAGTACCCGTTCTCCAAGCTCATTCGCTTTATTTGTAATTCATCTATGTTAGTGTACATTGCTTTGAGGCTCACTTCCTCTGTCCCTTCTCAAATCGCCTCCTTGGTGAGTGTTCTGCTGGTGGGGAAAGCTGTTCCATGGTGTTGAAGACCTGTGGGATAACAGGTCTCAGAGGATACTAGACGAGGGGCGGGATCCGTGAAGGGGGAGGGGCAGGGAGGGTATGGNCGGAAAAAATATCAGGAACTCCAGCAATAAAGCAACCACTTATGCGAAGGGTCGAACAATTTCAAGAAGGTGGCTTCTGTTGTATTAAGAAAGGAGCAGGTTAGCCAAGTGTGTCTTCATAAGGATTGAAGAATTTCAGGATGTGCTTTCCTATGATTGGACAAGCATCTGCTGAGCAGGCCAGGAAATGAATTCAGGTGTTAAAATGTATGTTAATGTTTCGGACTGAATCATCTATCACATAATGTTCTGGTTGGTTGATACCTGGTTGATGGGGTTCTGGGAGTTCTTCTACTCCCCAAGCCGGCCCGAGGCCAGGCTGACTTGTGAGAGTTGGTCCAGTAGGCTGTTGCTTGGAGCGACCCGCAGCCCACATATACCCACCACAAGCCGGCTGGTCCGGAAACTCCTTGGAGGAATAAATCTAGTTCCTTGAAGACGTCCACGGTTGTTCCGGCAATATTTCTTATGCTTGCTGGGAGGACGTTAACAACCGCGGACCTCTGATGTTTATACAGTTCTCTGATTGTGCCTATGGCACCCCTGCTCTTCACTGGTTCTATTCTGCATTTTCTTCATATCGTTCACTCCAGTACGTTGTTATTTTACTGTGTAGATTTGGGACCTGGCCCTCCAGTATCTTCAGGTGTATATTATTTGATATCTCTCTCGTCTTCTTTCTAGTGAGTACATTGGAGAGCTTTGAGACGATCCCAATAATTTAGGTGCTTTATCGCGTCTATGCGTGCCGTATATGTTCTCTGTATTCCCTCTATTTCAGCAATTCTCCTACTCTGAAGGGGGAAGTGAGTTCTGATGTTTTCCAGACGTATGAGCTGAATATTGTTGTAGTCCACTGAACTGAAACAAATATTCCTTACGTTGAGTGATAATGACTGCAAATCATTTAATGACAGTTCATAGATTATTAAATTTAGACAGGTATTTAATAGAGTGAATAGTCTGTATAACTCATGTACTTCAAAGACTGAATAGCAAAGTTACCAATCAGAAAAGTTCCTTTACCAATTATCAATGATCCACTACCTATCAACAACGTTCCACTATTACCAGGTATGTTCTTCACCAGCTTAGCAACATTTCACTACTAATTAGTAGCATTATACTACTAATCTTCATGATTTCAATCTGTAATATTCCATTACGAATCAGAAACGTCTCTCTGCAAATAGGTAACATTCCACTACAGATCTGACCATTTTCACTACAATTCCCTAACGTTCCACTACCAATCAACAGTGTTATAAAATCTTTAGTCATCTATTACACATCAGCAAATTGCACTATCAATCATCAACGTTACACTTTTAATCAACAACAATCCTCAACCAATCAGCAAATCCCTTTAATTATCAGGAAACTTTCCCTTGTCAGCCAGAAATGTTCTAAAGCCCATTAGCCACATTTCACAACTAGTCCACAACGTTCCACTACAAACAATCATTCCACAACAACTCAGCACGTTCTAGAAACAATCAGCAACAGTCCAATATTGGCAACAGCATTCTTGCCAATATTGGCCAGGATTTTGCCATATTGGCAATATTCTTGCAATATTGGCAACAGTATATACTAATCAGAAATATTTGACACTCGTTCAGAAAGTTTCATTGCAATTAAAAACATTCCATAACCAATAAGTACCTCAACTACAAATCAGAAACATTTCATATTAATCAGAAACATTTTATTACCAATCAGCAACAACACAAAATCATCATTTTATTTTACTATCTAATCAGCAACATTCCGCAACCAATTTGTATGTTCACTAACGAGAGCAACGTTCCAGTGCAAATGAGCAAAGTTCCTGTGCCAATCAGCAAAGACCCAGTGCCAATCAGCAAAGACCCAGTGCCAATCAGCAAAGACCAATGCCAATCAGCAAAGTTACAGTGCCAATCAGCAAAGTTACAGTGCCAATCAGCAAAGACCCAGTGCCAATCAGCAAAGTTCCAGTGCCAATCAGCAAAGACCAATGCCAATCAGCAAAGTTCCAGTGCCAATCAGCAAAGTTACAGTGCCAATCAGCAAAGTTACAGTGTCAATGAGCAAAGTTACAGTGCCAATCAGCAAAGTTACAGTGCCAATCAGCAAAGTTACAGTGCCAATCAGCAAAGTTAAAGTGCCAATCAGCAAGGTTGCAGGGCCAATGAGGAAATTTATAGGGCCAATGAGGAAATTTAAAGGGCCAATCAGCAAATTTCCAGGGCCAATCAGAGAAGTTCCACTGTACATCAGAAACTTAACTACTGATGGGCAACATTCCACTACCAATCAAGAGCCTTTCACTGTAAATCTGAAGCATGAGTTCTCCGCCTCGTCAGTGTTGCTCACGGGCTGGTGAGTTCCAGTCTCAATTCCTCCACTAAAGTGCTTTTGGCAATCCGCCTCAAATTGCTTTCTCGGCAGTCGGTCTCCTGGACGCGTTACTGGAATTCTTCTTCCCTTTCCACCTCAAACCACTGAAGAATTCTTGGAAAGGTCGATCACATTCCGATGCGGAAGAAAATGTACGACATTCATTTTCACGGTAACAAGATTTCCATTGTTCTTTGAATACGAAGATACACGATAATGAGTCTTTTTCAGTTCATCGAATCTTTACACATTTAAATTTCTTTCCTAAATACTACTATTATTATAATCATATAGTTAAGTGTATTGAACAAATCTCTGGTCGTGCCCTGTATCCCAACATGGACACATCTTCAGAAAGACACATCTACTACTGATAAAGTTCAACATCAGGCGACTAAAATCATTACTGAACTAGGCTGAACGACTGAGGGCCACCGGGTAAACAGCTCTACAAACAAGACATGACAGGGTGGATCTCATCAAAACTCAAAATACTGAGCAGTTTGGAGGATATTGATCCAGATAACAATTCAAAAGATCATTTGTAACACGAACAATTGTTTCAATTTCAACTAGCCACAGTGGAGGGCAGAAAACAAATGTTTTTTTTTACTTATAGGGTTACAGACCTATAGATAAAATCACATCAGGACAACTGGAAAGATCGACCATCACGATCGGACAAAATGCCCCAAAGAATGAGGTGATTTGATAAAATACATGCCTAAGATTTCCATCAGAGTGCCAGCGGGATGATGGGGAATTAGCCTCGGCTACCATCATCTTTTGTCTGGTCGTGATGGTCGAGTGGTTAAGGTGTCCTGTACACCACTTGTAGGGTTCTCCTGGCAGTATGGGTTCGAGTCACTTCTGGGGTGTGAGTTTTCAGTTGCATATATGCCTGGGGACCATTCAGGCTTTTTCGCATTTGTGTTCCTCACGTGTGCCCCAAAGAATGAGGTGATTTGGTAAAATGCTATGCCCAAGATTACCATCCGAGTGCCGGCGGGGAAGTGGTTCAAATAGCTATGGCTGTCACTTCCTTATATCCGGTCTTGATGGTCAAGCGGATTAAGGCGTCCTGTACATACCAGTTGCGTTGCTCCTGGCCTTATGGGTTCAATTCACTTCTGGGGTGTGAGTTTTCAGTTATATATATATATATATATATATATATATATATATATTATATATATATATATATATATATATATATATATATATATATATATATATATATATATATATATATTTATATATTATTAAATATGACCGAAAAAGTAAGATTAATAATTCTAACACGAATTTTCTCTATTTTCCTTATGTTTCTTTTTACTGGTGACGCTAAATGAAAAGCCAATTCTCCAAAATTCATTTTTATTTCTAGTCTGACGCGACACTTGAGCGTGTTTCGTAAAACTTATTACATTTTCAAAGACTTTAGTTTATCTACACACAACTTATGCTTTATGAAACAAACATTGGCTCTTAAACTTGCATTTGGGTGAGGTGATGTAATACATTAGTGGGGTGAAACACAGAACATGGAAAACGGGGTATAGATTTGTAGAAGTAGAAGTTGGGTCCCAATAGAACTGCAGAAGGCCTATTGGCCCATATTTCTTGATGTTTCTATATTGGAGCGGAGTCTTGAAGTGGGTAGAATATAGTTTTGCGTTAATTGGCTGTTGATTGCTGGTGTTGACTTCTTGATGTGTAGTGCCTCGCAGATGTCATGCCGCCTGCTGTCGCTGTATCTATCAATGTTTTCTGTGTTGTTTGTTAAGATTTCTCTGGTGATTGTTTGGTTGTGGGAAGAGATTATATGTTCCTTGATAGAGCCCTGTTACTTATGCATCGTTAATCGCCTGGAAAGAGATGTTGTTGTCTTGCCTATATACTGAGTTCTTTGGGGCTTACAGTCCCCAAGTGGGCATTTGAAGGCATAGACGACATTGGTCTCTTTCAAAGCGTTCTGCTTTGTGTCTGGAGAGTTTCTCATGAGTAGGTTGGCAGTTTTCTTGGTTTTATAGTAAATCGTCAATTGTATCTTCTGATTTTTGTCTGTAGGGATAACGTTTCTATTAACAATATCTTTCAGGACCCTTTCCTCCGTTTTATGAGCTGTGGAGAAGAAGTTCCTGTAAAATAGTCTAATAGGGGGTATAGGTGTTGTGTTAGTTGTATCTTCAGAGGTTGCATGGCGTTTCACCTTCCTTCTTATGATGTCTTCAATGAAACCATTGGAGAAGCCGTTGTTGACTAGGACCTGCCTTACCCTACAGAGTTCTTTGTCGACTTGCTTCCATTCTGAGCTGTGGCTGAGAGCACGGTCGACATAAGCGTTAACAACACTCCTCTTGTACCTGTCTGAGCAGTCACTGTTGGCATTTAGGCACATTCCTATGTTTGTTTCCTCATTTTTGGCTAGAATCTGGCCCATAATTTCAACGGTTTACGGATGAATCAATTACATCCAACTAAATAGAGGTAACATTGGCAATAAAATGGGCTATTGATAATGTGTGTGTATGTATGTATGCATGTAAGTATTTTACAATTTGCATTTACTGTTTGTGTCTGCAGAATCAAGCTACTAGCTCTTGGACCCCGCCTTTCTAACCGCTCTATTTTTCCTCTGTTATATCTACTACAAATATTTCTAACACACACACACACACATCCCCATGAAGCAGCGTTGCTGCTGTCTAACTCCCAGGCACCTATTTAGTGCTAGGTGAACAGGACCGTGAGGGTGAAAGAAACTCTGCCCATTTGTTTCCGACTCGAGCGGGAATCGAACCTGGGCCCTTAGGACTACCACCCGCGAGCGCTGTCCACTCAGCCGCAACGCTCTCTCCATACATATGTATGTATATGCAGCTGTTAGTTTGGAAAAGGGTTAGGTAATTTGTGGAGAAATATTAGGATTATGTGTTTTTACGAGGTCCAGGAATGTTTACCCAAATAATAAAGTGACCAGTCCCCAGTTGAGTTGCCAGATGCAGGAATTGCGGTACGATATTTGGGTGGCTATTTTGGTTAAACTCAGCATTGCATAATCAATGATTTACAACTGTAGGTGTGTTTTTGTTGAATTTTCGCGGTTTGAGAATGAGATTATCTCTGATCATGGGCTGATCTCGCTGAGTTGCCAGAGGTACCATAACTACCTGTGTAATATATTACACTATATTGATACAGTGTTGCATAAATGGTGTTGCTGTGTAGGAATTAACTACTCTCAGAATGGATGAGGAACTGCTTTACCTGTAATCTCGCTACATACGTCACCTTCCTATTGCTGAGATTTCCTTACAATTATTGTGTTCCCCTCTTGTAACTTTATTAAAAAGTAGAATGTAAAATAATAATATTAATACAAGTTATAAAATGTATATTCTTAAACCCTTGATAAGATTAGGTAGGGTTGGGTAGTCTAACAACTTGAAGAATACTATTAAATATAATAGTTTAGAGATTTAAGTGTTTTCAGTAAAAGTTCCCATTATAACTGAAAGCTTGGTAATTTCAATGCAAATGAGCAATGTATGTGTGTGTGTGCACTCACCTAGTTGAGCCTATTGGGCTCAATCATATCTTCACTTGAAACGTGTATGAAGTCTGCCTCCACCACATCACTTCCGAATGCATTCCATTTATTAACTACTGATACTAAAAGAGTTTTCCTATGATTCATTTAAGCATTTAATTTTCACCTGTGTCCCCTAATGTGTGTGCCCCTTGTGTTAAATGAATTGTCTTTGTCTACCCTATCAAGTCCTTTGAGAAGCTTGTAATAGTGATCATGTCCATTCTAATTCTTCAGTCTTCCAGCGACGTGAGGTTTAATTCCTTAGTCTCTTCTTATAGCTCATGCCCCTCAGTTCGGGTACTAGTCTGGTGGCAAACCTCTGAATCATCTCCAATTTAGTCTGAAGCTTGACAAGATAAGGACTCCATGCAGGACCCGCATACTTCATGATTGGTCTGACATATGTGGAATAAAAAGTTCTGAATGATTCCTTACACAAGTTTCTAAAGGCCGGTCTTATGTTGGCCAACCTGGCATAGGCCGCTGATGTTATCCTTTTGATGTTGGCTTCGGAGGGCAGGTCTGGCGTGATATAAACACCAAAGTCTTTCTCTCTCTCACTCTGATTCTTGAATAGTTTCGTCTCCCAAAGGGTTCCTTGTATCTGGCCTCCTGCTCCCTACACCTATTTCATTACAATACATTTATTCGGGTTAAACTCTAACAATCATTTGTTGGAGTATTCTTGCAGCTTGTCCAGGTCTTCTTGAAGCCTCCAAAAGAGGCTTCAAGAATACCTGTTGTCCTTTGTCTTAATCCTTCTCATAATTTTGGCATTCTCAGCAAACACTGAGAGGAATGAGTCTATACACTCTGGAAGATCATTTACGAATATCAGAAATAAGATATGTCCGATTACTAAATCCTGTGAGATACCGCTGGTGACTTCACGCCAATCTGAGGTCTCACCCCTCACCGTATAGCTACTCCCTTATTGTTACTCTTACCTGTTTCTCCAACTAATGCACCAGACTTTTATGTGGTACTGTGTCAATGGCTTTCCAACAGTCTAAGAAAATACAGTCTGCCCAACCTTCTCTTTCTTGTTTAATTTTTGTCACCTGATCGTAGAATTCTGTTAAACCAGTGAGGCAAGATTTACCCTCCCTGAACCTAAGTTACTGGTGTGTTACGAAGTCTCTTCGCTCCAGATGTGCTACTAGGTTTTTTTCTCACGATCTCCCCCATCATCTTGCATGGTATAAAAGTTAAAGACACTGTAGTTCAGTGCCTCTTTCCTGTCACCCTTTTTGTACAATGAGTCTACATTAGCCGTCTTCCATATTTCTGGTAAGTCTCCCATCTCCAGTGACCTACATGGCAGTGGCAAGCAAAGTGCTTCTGCACACTCTTTCAGTACCCATGGTGAGATTCCGTCTGGACTCCATGCCTTTCTCACGTCCAGATCAAACAGATGCCTCTTAACCTCATCTCTGGTTGTTGTTGTTGTTTCAGATTTAGCTACTCAGGACGAAATGTCCATGTAGCACGGGCTATGGTGAGCCCGCATCTCTGGTAATTTCGAACCCTTCGAAGGTCGCCTGGTTTACTGCCAACTCTCCTATCTTCTTGTTATCTTGAGATGATTTCAGGGCTTTTTAGTGTCCCCGTGGCCCGGTCCTCGACCAGGCCTCCACCCCCAGGAAGCAGCCCGTGACAGCTGACTAACACCCAGGTACCTATTTTACTGCTAGGTAACAGGGGCATAGGGTGAAAGAAACTCTGCCCATTGTTTATCGCCGGCGCCTGGGATCGAACCCAGGACCACAGGATCACAAGTCCAGCGTGCTGTCCGCTCGGACGACCGGCTCCCTACCTCAGGAATTTTACCTCGTTCAATTGTCAAGACCTCATGGAATTTCTTGTCGAGTTTTTCACACACTTCTTTGTCATTCTCCTTGACACACGTACACACGTCCATCGTGTGTGAGCATGTGCGTGTGTATGCATGTGTGAGTATACTCACCTAGTTTTGCTTGCGGGGTTGAGCTCTGGCTCTTTGGTCCCTTTGGCCGGTCAATAAACTTGTGTTCAGATTTCTGAGCCTACTGGGCTCTATCATATCTATATTTAAAACTGTGTATGGAGTCAGCCTCCACCACATCACTGTCTAATGGATTCCATCTGTTAACTACTCTGGCACTGAGAAAATTCTTTCTTATGTCCCTGTGGCTCATTTGGGTACTCAGTATCCACCTGTGTTTCCATGTTCGCATACAACCCGTGTTAAACAATTTATCTTTATCTACCCTGTCGATTCCTCGTGGAATTTTGTAGGTAGTGATCATGTCTCTCCAAGCTATCCTATCTTCCAGCGATATTAGGTGCATTTCACGCAGCCTCGTAACTCATGCCTCTTAGTTCTAGGATTAGCCTAGTACCATTCCTCTGATTTTTTTTCCAGTTTAGTCCTGTGTTTGACAAGGTGTGTGTGTGTGGTGTGTGTGTGTGTGTGTGTGTGTGTGTGTGTGTGT
>WNGS01155181.1:0-13412 GCA_020271785.1 Procambarus virginalis
CAGACGAAAGCAGTCTTCTGTAGAAACTGTCTTTCAGAATATCAAATTCCACAGAGCTAACAAAACCACTCATCCTCCTGTGAGCTCACTCAGAAAATTATTTACCCACAGGAGGGGGACACACTTCATTTTACAAATACGTGGAAAGGTTACCCTCCTTCTCATGTGGCTTACTTCGACTTTGAGTCGTACTTAAGCACTGAGGATTGTCTAGGTTCTGTTACAGCCATACATAAGGCTATAGCATACAGCTATATAATTGTTGATAGGAACCACTCAGTTGTTGATAAATTTACATATTTTGGGGAGGATAGTGTCACTCATTTCATGCGACGAGTTGCTACCAAATGGGAAATTATCAAATCCACTCTTCCCTATTATGAAATAGACATGTCTCCTGAGGATATGGTTCATTTTAGGAGGCAGTCACACTGTCAGTTTTGTGAGGAGGTATTTACCCCCACCAATTTCAAGGTTCAACATCATGATCACCTTAGGGAAAAGCTCAATTATAAGGAGCTCTGTGTAACTATTGCAACCTTCGACACAAGAATGCCCTAGAGAGTTTAGTCCTAATTGCTCATAATATGTCTTATGACATGGGCTTAATTTTGAGGGAGTTTGCTATGGGTTCAAATATTAAGAGCAATATCCTCATGAGACAGGGACGAAATATCTTAAGGTGGAAATAGGGAAGCTTAAATTTCTCGATTCACTGGCTTTTATTACAGGTAGTCTTTCATCCCTAGCAAAGACCCACATAGATTCAGCCAGCCCCTTAACATTCACTCACTCAATGATAGAAGGTTTGCCTAAAGAGAGTCACCACCTTCTCTTAAGGGGGAAACAATTTTTCCTTATGAATACACCACTAAAATCACATGCTTTAATGATACAACACTCCCCCCTATTGAAATGTTTTACAGCTCCCTAAACAAATCGGGTATAACTTTGGATGAATATAGTCATTCTAAATTAGTATGGGAGACAACAAGGTGTAGGTCATTGAAGGATTACCTTCTCATTTATTTAAGGTGCGATGTCGGCTTACTAGCTGACATTTTTACACACCACAGAGTAATTCTAAATGACATATATTCTTTAGAAATGACCCATTACTGTAGTCTCCCGGGCTATTCCTACGACTGCTTCTTGAAAAGCAGCAAAATATCGTTGGAGTTAAGTGCCGACGTGACGTTGCACAACCTCCTCTCACAAAACATTCGAGGAGGTTTTACAACTGCAGTTAGGAGTTACGTCAGAGCTAACAACCGATATGTCAACCCATCTTTTAACCCTCAGGAGGATAGATCTTCATTCTTACTGTATTTAGATTTCAACTCCCTTTATGGGAGTTGTATGACTAAGAAATTGCCCTATGGGGGACTAAGGAGACTATCATCTGATGAGATGAACTCCTTCATTAGTGAAGGGAAAATAATGACAGAACAGCCATTCTCTTCTAACAAAGGCTACTGGCTCTTAATTGACACCAAACACATAAGACCTGAAATAGCTAGACTAACAGACGATCTACCCCTTTGTTTACACCATAGGGGAATAAGTATGATGGATATCTCCCCATTTAGTAAGGGGCTTCTGGAAACAAATAACATTACAAAACTCCCTAAAAAAAATTTAAACTGGTTGGTGATCATCTGCCCAAACAACAATATTTCATATCACTTCACCTTTTACAGCTATTTATTGAGATAGGTCTTGAAGTACAGACTATTCATGCAATTTATGAGTTCCATCAATCTGATTTTATGGCGGGGTTTGTTAACACAAACGTTAACAATAGAAATGCCTCCTCCAGTAACGATAGGAAAACACTTTTTAAATTGCTGACTAACAGCGTTTTCGGTAAAACACTACTGAACCCAGCCCGCTATGCCATTGACACCAAACTAGTGACTTCTGCTAGAGCCTTTTTACGGGAGGTGAAGAATCCACGCTTTAAACGAATGGTGCATTTAGGTGACAATAAATTATTGTCTGTCAGTTCCAGACCATTCATTAAAATTACTCATCCTAATTACATTGGGTTCCAGATTCTTGAGCTAGCAAAATACAGCCTGTACCATTTTGGTACCGAGTACTTAAGGGGCACTATTCAGATAGAGTACAACTGCAGTATAGTGATACAGACAGCTTCATATTTAGCTTACTCAGCGAAGATGTCTTTGACGAGATGGGGAAAGAACCCCTTAGATCATGGTTAGATACGAGTAACTTTCCTGTAACTCACCCTTTATATGATCCGTCTAAAAAAGGTGTTCTAGGACTTTTAAAGTCAGAAGTTTCAGACAGACACATCCTTGAAGTTGTAGCACTTAAGCCCAAAATGTATAGTGTGCTTTTGCACGATAATTCAAATTCCATCACCGCTAAGGGTATTCCTCGCGCTGTGCAAAGATCTTTAACACATAGCCACTTTAAAGAGACCCTTCACAGTAATGGAGTAGTAAATACTTTCCATTATTCACAAATTAGGAATGTGGCGGGGCAAATGTCAACTGTTTTTAATTCTAAGAAAGGCCTCAGCGCATTTGATGATAAGCGCTTTTACCTCAACAAATACTCCAGTCTAGCGTATGGACACCCAGACATACCACCAGATACCCGGGGAATGCCCCCCGAGAGTGAAAGTGGCGACGTCATTGATCCACAAGGAGCGGAAGGACAACAGCCCTCCAGTGAGAGTGAACCCTATGACGTCAGTAGTCCAATACCTGAGGGAGAAGAATCACTACACCCAATTCACTCTCTGGGTGATGATGATGAGTCATCATCTTCATCCCAGGGGGAAGAGGGGGAGGAAGACCCCACAACGGACCTGTGGGCGCGGAGGCGTCATCTGGTGGGGAAGTATTATAACGGGAGGGTGGATGACTTACAATTTGACTATGTTTAACCCTACTGTACTTTGTTTAATATAATCTATAAAACTTACGGCTTATTTCTTTTCCCTAATAAATTCTTTGATTTTTAATACTCCTTAAATGCTCTTATATATAAGAAGGGTGAAGTCAAGGCCATTAGGTGCAAGGAAGGGTACGGCTGTCCTCCCAAGGTCACCAAGTACGATATGGTCTGAACATATATATATATATATATATATATATATATATATATATGTATATAGTCCCGGAGGGATAGTTCAACCTTGAACGTTTATATATACCACTAAAATACTATAAGTGTGTCAGGAGGGCGTTGACCCTCTTACGGTTCACTCAAGGCCACACAGTACGAGGGAGGGTGGGGGACCCCACCTCTACTCAGTCCAACCTGTTTTTTTTGTTACACCCGACCCATAGCGGGAATGAGGCGGGGTGCGGCTGGCTCTCACCCGTGTTTAGTATACAATAAATTCATTTTTTTTACTTAAATATACTGTCTTACTACTACTGCATAAATGAACATATCCATACCGCTATATACATCAGTTATCTTGACCGCTACTACCAAGATGACCCAATATGGAGTGGCACTATGTGGCACCCCGCTTCTGATTTCCTTATCTGATTTCTATACAAGGAGTGGGATGGGAAGACTGTATAAATGAACATATCCATACCGCTATATACATCAGTTATCTTGACCACTTCTACCCTCCCCCCAGATGACCTAATATGGAGTGACACCATGTGGCACCCCGCTTCTGATTTCCTTATCTGATTTCCATACAAGGAGTGGTATGGGAAGGCACGGATTCCCCTACTCACAGAATTACGAATCCTGCACGCTATCCACCAGGCTACCTGGCCCCTTAGGCCCCTTGTGTGTGTGTGTGGTGTGTGTGTGTGTGTGTGTGTGTGTGTGTGTGTGTACTCACCTATTTGTGCTTGCGGGGGTTGAGCTTTGGCTCTTTGGTCCCGCCTGTGTGTGTGTGTGTGTGTGTGTGTGTGTGTGTGTGTGTACAAGAATGTCGCACATGGAAATGTGTACATGCATTTTTAATAATAGTTTACCATCCATGAAGAAAATGGCTAACTATGTGTCAGTCCATTGTCTCTCTCTGCCGGCCTACCTACCTACCTACCTAACTGCTTAAACTTGTCCACTCAATATGCTGTTGAATATCTATCTCCAGTGATCACTTACCCTTAATTCATACATTATTAACCAAATGATCTCATTAACAATCTGTGAAACTGAAGCAGAGGCGCCACTGTTGCACTACTTACTGGAATGTAACTGAAGCCCTGCGCATCAAACTCAACATTAATCCAACGACAGCAGCTGCATTAGATGCACATTCCACCGCGACTACAATGATTAGAAAAGCTGTTGAGGAATGGGACTTATTAGTGAGCATTCTGCATCTACATCCGCCACCAAGATAATGTTAATAAAACAAAATTAAAACTAGTGCACTAAAACAGAAGCGATAGAAGCAAGGAAAAAGGAGAAATCCCCTCCTCCATTTTAAACTTAGACCCAAATATCACAGGAAAAAGGTTATCATGTATAACCAAACTCAATTACGGGCTCACTATAGCCCGTGCTACATGGACACTTCGTCCTGAGTAGCTAAATATGAAACAACAACAACATTCTCGCCGGCGCCCGGGATCGAACCAGGGACCACAGGATAACAGTCCAGCGTGCTGTCCGCTCGGCCGACCGGCTCCCCATAATAATAGAGCCCCACATAATAATAATAATCATTAATACAATTACTACAATTAAGTGTAGGTCGCCTGCGTACTGGGGTGTGCTCAAATATAGACAGGTGGACAACAATTAGTCTACAACGGTATTTATCAAAGAATTTAAATCTGCAACGTTCCTTCCAAACAAAAGTGCGGCATGCACTTCTGGAGGACGGACACACAAGTACAGTCAACATGTTACATCAACAGCTCTGAGTCTGGGTATTGATGGGGTTGTTCCTCACAAAACTGCGAGGATTTGAGCTGATGGTTGCTCAGAATCTGAAGTTTTCCAGAGAACAAACCCGTGTGCTGCCTGCTGTACCAGTGGCGAGTCTCATGGCTGGTGATCGGCTCAACCTAATAATGTAGGTCATTATGAGCTTTCATCATAGCCTATAGTTCTTAGTTACGACTACCTTTCACTTGACGCTTCACTGCTCGTAATGTTTATAATATCTTCGTTCAATTCCTAATGGATAGACTTAGTTATTATGTAATAATTTTATTAGCGTCTTAGCCTTCACAGACACCTAACACGTTGGATCCCTCACAATTAAAGATTCAAGAACACACACTCCCGGTGGGGACACACACTTGCAGCAAGAGTGTAACAGCAGCTGTGGAAATCTTTCCACGCATCACTGGATGCTGCGAACCCAGAATGTTTTGTCTGAGAACATTTAATACAACAACATTACGTTCAACCGATGCTATGCAGGGATCGTCCACAAGAGTAGCGAGGGCAGCCAAGTACCATATTCTTACACATGTCCCCGACTGTGTGTGCCACCAACAATCTGTAGCAGCTTCAAGCATCAGTACTACAGGTACAAACGTTACCATCATCCTCCTCCTGGTGGTTCCTGAACCTCGGGCAGCTGTAAGTGCTTGACCGCAGTGGCCACCCATCTGTGGTCACAGCCACCATCTTGTGTAAATATGGACACCTGGATGTGGATTTGATTTTTCAGAATTTGCTATTTGTCTGTTTAATTGTTTTCACTGACTAGTCCATGCCTCAGTCCCCATCAATTTGCCTGTCGGTGCCTGAACAGGTGAAGGCCGAGTCTTGGAGACTAAGATTACCTGACCCATCCCTGGAGTGTCCTACACTGGACCAGTTGTCCTCACGAGAGTCCGTAAGTATAGCACAAAAATCTATTATTTAACAACGCACATTTTAGCATTGTAGAGATTATTAAATGTTTTTTGTTATGAATAGTTGGTATCAGTATCTTGACTGGAACTTTGAAAACCTTTTAAATTTGGGCAAGAGAGTCCATATTAGTGAGGCAAGTCAAAGTATTATGAAAAGGTTTCCCTCGAGAGGGTTGAGTACCCATCCAGTTGGATTGATATGTACCTCTCTGTGAATCAGTGAGCAATCACTCTAACGTGATGTATCAACGAGAAAATGAGTTGGAGCCGTTTTGAGGATTCGAACCTGTGTACTGAGCATTCCCTGGCACATGCCCCAGACAACCCGGCCACTACATGGTAAAAGGATTGTAACATGAGATTCTACTGGACCCCCGAGGGTTCCTAAGGCTTTCTCTGCAGCCTAGAGGTTTCAGTAGTACCCAAGGTTGCAATCCTTTAACCATGTCATGGCCTGGTTGTCTGGGGCGAGTGCATGTGATTTATTTTGTCTAACTTGAAAATTTTTATTGCGCGAGTTCAAACACGCATTTCAATGTTAATCCTCAAATTCAAGTGTTCGTTTCTTCATCAGAATAGTATATAACACTGATTTACACTATTATCCTCAATACTCTATCAACGTTTGTAAAAAAAAAAAACTTTTCTGAATAATCCATTTCTTTAACGTTATTAGAATATGCATCATAATACATGATACAGTTAATACATGATACAGTCACACAGTTAAGTTAGGTTGGGTTCGGTCGTTAATGTACGATTCTTAACGATTGTTAAAAAACTGGAGCTCCATCTAACAGTGGAGGAGCTGATAGATAACGGCAAGAACAGTTAGACAAATGGTGGATTAACAGGACGATGGATTGCTAGTTGGTGAATGGTGCTTTAACAGGGGGCTTGGAGGGGGACTTGTGTTAATATAACACTTAATTCGCTCTTGTACATACAATGAGACTATTTAGGTTAGCTTAGGAGAGTTAGTGATACATAGTCATTATTTACACGTTAAATGAGTGGTGTGGGAATCCTCAATTCCCCTACTATAGTCCTCTGGAACTATTTAATCAATGTCTGGTGCATGGTATCTTACCTGACCGCTGGATACCGACTAATACCACCCATACCCAACCCAAATTCACACAAATTTAGGCCCATATGATTAATTAAATCGGTAAAGAGCCGTGAGCAGGAGTTGAACCTACGCTCAGGGGACTCAAGCAAATTCCTTGAACGACATTGCCAAAGGAATTGCAACTTGGGGATGCTTGGGAGTATCCAGAGCAGAGGTTCGAATCCTGCTCACAAGCTCCTAATTTTCTCATTGATACATCACACCTGTGGGATTTCTTTGCGCCTTCAGACGCATCTCTGACAACATGTATGTTTATAGTTCTTGAGAGGATTATACTTGGCAGGTTAATTTTTCAAATCAGACACCAGCTTGCTCCTAACCTGCATGGTTTCTTCCCTGGAAGAAGCATTAAAACTTGCTTCGCTGAATATTTTGTTAGACATGGGCCGTGCTCTCACGTTGTATTTATTGATCTCAAACCTATTTTTGATACAGCAAAAAAGGGAGTTAAATCTTAGAACAATTAGCCTTTTTTGGAGTTTATCGAAGACTTTACATAGCTCAAGGGGGTGCCTTAGTATCAGAACCGCATCATTTCTTTCAAGTGAGTCAAAAGTAAACATTCTGCACCCTTTGATTTAGGTACACCCCAGAGTAGGGCGCTTTGCCCAACACTGTTCAATGTCCTAATGCACAAAAACTGGTACTTCCACACTAGCTGATGAAGCTGTCATCTGTTATGTCGACGACATTTGTGGTGTTTCAAATATCCAAACAAGACTGCAAGCTCTACTTGATTCACTCGCTGCTAAAAGCATTGCATAAAAGCATCGGTCCTAAACTTAATCCATCGCTCTCCCCAAAATAACCAGTGCGCTTCTAGCTTTCAAAGTTAACCACCAAATCATTGAAACGTAGGTAGCACAAATACCTTGGAGTAGGTATCATCAGTGACATTGTAAACGACCTACATCGTAGGTTAAAAGCCAAATCACGGAAAATACTATTAAGAATATTGGTATATTAAATATGCTAGACTAATATGTTTGTTAGATCCCTAGTTGATTATCATGCCTTGCACTTAGCTTCCCCGCCTTTGTTTTGAACAAACTAGAAGTAATACAAAATGAAGCCACGAGGGTAATTCTTAGTGCCCCAAGAAGCACAAGACTCAACACGAGGAAAGATCTGAAGCTTCCAACCATACCAGAGAGAATCATTCAAATCAACACGACCTATTCCCTTCAGATAATGAGACTTCATCTCTAGCATTGCTCGGAGATAAATTATGTGCCGTTAATACACACACGTAATGCAACATACCACCTCACTCATTGAATAATTAATGGCCAAGAAAAAATGCCTACAATCACATGAAACTGAACACTTTATTAAATGTCACTGATATTCCTCTTCATCTGTACACCACAATTCAAGTACCAAATTCAGCCGCCACTAATGTTAATTAGAATCCTGCTCTTCCCAAAGCTATCACTTTAAATAATTGCCAATAATCAAAATTTTGAAGATCCCACGAGAACTGTCCACATCGATATCACAGTCCAGTCATCTACAGGACGGACTGCAGTAGCATGCAGGTTTTACAGTGTCACGTGAATCCCCTGCATAGCAGTGGAACTGCCTTTTCCCTTCACCTTCAATGGCTCTGTACTGGAAGTCTACATCTACACCAGCCCAGACGAGTCATCAGTCCTGCCACCTCTCCATACCCCCCCAGGGCCTGGCACGGCCTGGCACGGCCTGGCACGGCCTGGCACGGCCTGGCACGGCCTGGCACGGCCTGGCACGACTCAGAGGCAAGCCGGGCGTCTCTGCTAACCGGTAGTTTGCCCCCACAAACCAGCAGTTAGCCGCCTTCAACTGACAGTGGTGCAGCTCAACACAAAGGCGCCGCCAGCCACAACGAGCAGCTTGCTAGTTGACCAGAGGTCCACCTTGTGGTGACACTGGACGAGTCATCACCGCAGGACTATATAAAGGGCGCTGCCTCCCTGGAGAGCCAGTCTCTCCCTTAGT
The DNA here is from genome assembly GCA_020271785.1 of Procambarus virginalis. Lineage (NCBI taxonomy): Eukaryota > Metazoa > Arthropoda > Malacostraca > Decapoda > Cambaridae > Procambarus > Procambarus virginalis. The sequence goes on from WNGS01155181.1 coordinate 8,932, forward strand.
GCTCTAGGATCACCTTTGTCTCTCTCACCCGTCGTCCGCCTTCAGCCAACGTCGTGTGACTGATGCCATGGTGGTATGGTAGCTGTCTTCAGTACACCAGTATATCTTTTTGCTTTTCTTCATTGCTTATACTGTAATTTATTTTTATATTTAAGATCATACTAACTTGTTCACTTTTGCATTACATGATAGCCAAGTATTTTCAGGGGCATTTATGTTCATTAATATTTCAGTAAATTGTTTAATTATTTGATTTTTGTTTCCACCTGCGACTTACACACTGCAGGGCCAATAGCAGCATTTTTTTCATTATGTATGGGAGAGCCATACCATCTTGGTTCAGTATAGCTGCGATACCACAACCCATCACAACAGAAACAATATTTTCACACAGACTATCAGTGTCAGGTTAAACAACTGGCTTCACTACAACTAGCTACAAATACATTGATCGTCACAGGAGAAGGAATAATTGTGCTTCAAAGCCTGCTCTTGAAAAGGTTTCATGCACGGCCGACAAAGATTTATAATTTGACTTAAATAACCTGCTCACTGCACAGTATAAAGGGTTTAGAATCTCTTGTATTGATACCATTTCACAAATATAACCCACCATAATGACAAACATTACAGCAAAATTTGCGTGTAAGAATGATGGTTTATTAAACCTACATACCCCTCCCCCATCTCTTGCCAAAAATTTGTTCTCAACACAAGTCTAATAGAGAAATTACCGACTCCCAACGGCCTGAAAGCACCGGTATAGAAACCTGCGATTTGTTTAGATCCGAAACCTTTGTAAATGGGCATCACAAAACGTCCACCAGACCGACACTGAAAATCTGAGTCAGGCCCAACCGACCTGCACAAAACTAACATACTGAGAAGCTGCACATTAACCACAATATATCAAGGGAACACTTGTCAGTAGAATCTGTAAAAGCCATCGACACACTGGCTTGACCACCAGAAAATGAAAATAATGATTGACCTTCCACTTCCGACCAAATATTTCTTTGACAACTACAAAATGAAAGCAAGATTCCCCCAACAACACACTGACTACTTTGACTGTAATGCTGGAGTGCCACAAGGCTGTGTAGTCGCGCCAACATTATAACACTACAGATGTAAGGAAGGGGGAGGAGTGGCAGCCTTGCTGATAAAGGACTGGAGTTTCGAAGAGATGGATATCCCGGACAGCGAGGAGTTCACATACTACATAACAGGCATCGTGACGATGGGAGGACCAAAAATAGCAGCTGTGATATACAACCCTCCTTTTAAATGACAGACAAGATTATGACAAACATAGCAGTACCCACTATAACTGAAAGGGCAGACTCTCGCCTGTTAGAAATCTATCCCAAATTCTAATCATGGACACTTCAACCATGGATAGATACAAGAACCGTATAGTGGTACAACGCAAGCTGAACTATTGGACATAACACGAAGCCTTTTAAACCAACATGTAAGAGGACCCACGTGACGAGTAAATGATGAAATCACTTTACTACCTATAATTCACTAAATGATTCACATGAGGGAAATTAAGTCCGAAGCCCCATGGGACTGAGTGATCACTATTGACCTTTGAATATATGGTGGTAGCATGGATAACTTATGGAAGGGACCAGAAGTCCAAAGTCTGGCATACCGAAAGGGAAATAAGGAAGCTATTATATAAATACCATAGGTAGCAAATCTCAAGGATAAAGGCTTCACAGACATGAACGACTACATCACCCATTAGAATAAGGAGATGGCACAAGTTTGTCCTGGTATGAGAGAACGGAATTTCACGACTTAAGGTATGCGAGAGAGTATGACCAGACGTATATCTGTGTGGACTCTCCAGGAGTGCACATCCATCCGTGCACTCTGTCTCCTCTGGTCTGGGACCAAGGTCTGCCTCGCTGGTACCTATGGGCAGCCTTCTGGCTGGGATGGTCAAGGATATTATAGGAGTCATTGCAATGCCTTTATCATAAAGGATGATTATGCAAGTCAGTGGAACTCAGTGGTTCCAGTCATAGATAACTTAGGTTAGTTTCGTGCTCCCAGGCCAGAAGGGTTCACTCGTGTTAAGGCAGGTCTACTAACCTCCCTTGTTACTTTTCTATGACAAACAAAAATTACTTGTGTATGGTATTGCCATTGGTTTAGGCATTATTTGTTTGCTATTTGTCTATTCGTTCACAAAATCATTGGACAAAAGGAAACTAGACCAAATGATGTTTTTTCAGACAGGGGCAACCCGGCCAATACCATGCAACAAGCACCGAATTGAGAGAACCCATCAACGGCATCAACTGAGAGAACCTGAAGCCAGGGTGTCACCTCTAACCTTGTCTGTATGTGGTGACAAAACTAGTACTCCAAGCAGACCTAGATAAATTATGGACTTTGACTAAGAATTTAAAGTACCCAGTTCGTACTCCAAACTCTTCCCTAAGGGACCCAGGATACAGCAGTTAGTTCATGCATGTCGAATGAAAGAATAAAAGCTCAATTTAATAAAGTGAGATGGCAAACAGACCGGAGACAACGACAGGCCAAGATCAAGAGGCTAAGAGGAGGAGACGCCTGGTCACCAGGACCAGTTCCACGACAAAGCAGCTATAGCTACAACAGAGACCATGGAATGATCTGCGGGTTTTTGATACCCGCAGATCATTCCCCCCCCCTCGCGGAGAGCGGGTCGTGGTTCTACCCCCAAAATAGAAACCAGGTCAACTGATTGAACACATTTTGAGACAAACATGGGAACGATCGCCAAGTTTAACATTGACCTCGTGCAGGAGAATTAGATTTTGAAGACTAACACTATGGGCGAGAGAATTTAGATTAAGAGAGCAGCTACAGAAGAGACGACGACTACGGGTACAACGGATAAAATATATTGGTACAACAACAAAAGGATGTAAAGTCCCATACAAAGTGTTCCTTCGAATATTCTGTTGACATGAACGTTCTCAACACAATGACCAAGTGATCGTTAACCCGACAGCCAAACATGAACGTTCTCAACACAATGACCAAGTGATCGTTAACCCGACAGCCAAACATGAACGTTCTCAACACAATGACCAAGTGGTCGTTAACCCGACAGCCAAACATGAACGTGAAGAACGCTTCACATTTAACTTGTCCTCAGTCTATGCTCGTCCGTACACTGACCCACAACAGTTCATACATTTTAACACACTAATTAAAATAGTTTTTGATATGACCTATTATATATTAATATTTATCAGGTGAGGGAGACAGGTTGAAATACACTCGGGTGCTATTGTTTTCTTCAACATGAACCTATACACAATTTACATACCCATTAATATTTACTTATATTGGACACAATATAGTACTTGGTTACACTGGACGTTAATGTTAATTAAGGCGTCTCTGGGGTTGGCGGCAGCGTGGACGACACTGACTCAGGATGGCTAGTTTCATTCACATAGGATGGGCGGGGAGTGTTGGGGGGGGGGGGGGGAAATGCGACCCTTGCTAGATTAAAAGTCTTTGGTCCGTATTTCAAGCATTGAAATCTGATAGTTCACAAGAAACGTCATATAACTGCCAGAATTTAACTTATAATAATTTTGTGAACTTTTACACCAGCTTTTGGTCGAATGGTCAATTTCTCAATAAAGTTGACACAAGCCGCTGTTGTGGAACAGTTAATCACAATGCAGTCGTTTTATAACATTTGTTTTAATAAGCTTCATCAAAAGCCTTAAGCTGGGCAAGTCTCTATTTAAAGGTATATTACTCTATCATTATCTTATCAAATGAGTAAACCAGAGCTAACTGATTTATTTTAAATAAAACTTTAACATCTTGTAACTATGCTTATTTAGACAGTCAGCAAATATAGACTATTCTACCAACAGAATACCCTGTGATAAAATAACTAATCATCTAGAGTAACTTGCCTGTAAGTCTGGCGCAGGTAACCTCATGCACAGGACTGTCCAGGTGACTAATTAGTAAAACCAATGAGGCGGGCGGTGAGCAGCACCTCTCCCCACGCCGGCCCGCGCCACACTGCCCGCCGCGCCTCTTGACTAGCTTGGCCTGATGGGTCAACTACCTGTGACGTCATTCCTGACATGAGGCCGCCTCACATACAAATAATTCACAAGTAAAGTCAACAATATTAATAGAGGTTTGCCATTTTGGTCGGTAGGTGGTGTGGGCGTCTCTGCCCCCCCCCCCCCCCAGTTTGTGTTGCTGCTCGGATGTGTTGACGTGGCAAGTTTGACATGGGAGGCCTTCTCGCCGTTGTGCTTGTGAATTCCGTGGGCTTGGAGTTCACTAGTCGGGCTGGATACTCAGACGTGCAGCTGGTTATGTGTGACATGCTTCGTGTCCCGGTGGAGGCTGTGTTTGGTATTGAGCTTGTTACTGCCCACCGGGTTGTTCTCAAGTTCGTGGGGGAGGAGGAGTACCGTGACTTTCTCTTTCGGTACGAG
>WNGS01155183.1:0-12998 GCA_020271785.1 Procambarus virginalis
AAAACAAAGCCTTGGAAAAACAATCAGGAACCGAAGGGGCCACCACAAACCGAGGAGTGGAAGATAGGAGAGCACCCTGTCCAAGGACCAGGATGGCTCAGGAGGCGCATGAGCAGGCCGGAGGTGAAACATAGCACGGGAAAGCTTACTAAACGGGGCGGATGTAACGTCTACCCCGAAAGCTAGCTTGAGCGGCTCCGCCAGCGCCGCACGATATGAGGCACAGTATTAGGCATCAAATGACAGTCCTGAACAAGCGAAGAAAGAAAGACAACCTACGAAGAGCCAGAAAATGGCGAAAAGAACGCCAGGAAACTCCATACTGTCGCCGAAATGAAGCTCTCAGGTGGGACACCATCAACGAAGCCACCTGATCACCATAGAATTGGTGATACACCCGCGTCAAAAGACCAGACGCGAAGAGCAGAGGAGAAGGTCGAACCAGCCCCGTACCAGATCGGACCGACCTGCTGAAAGAGGCGGAGCCGCGGGAAACGTCCCGGGTTCGGGCACCGAGTCAAAAGCACCGGAAACCAAGGCTGGGCCGGCCACCAAGGGGCCACAAGGACTACACCCTCGGAATGTCTCCAAACGAACCAGAACCCGAAGCAACAGCTGGACCGGAGGAAAGAGGTACAGGGAACCCCACCTAGACCAGTCCTGCCGAAAGGCATCCACCGCGAACGCTGCGCAGTCGGGGAAGGGCGTCACATATCGGGAGACGCCGAGACCACGCCGACGCGAAGAGGTCCACATCTGGGAGACCGTACGTCTGGCAGATCCAACGAAACGAGTCGTCGTCGTCCACTCCTGGACAGGGGAGGGAAGCGAGACAGACCGTCCGCCAGAACGTTGGACACTCCCCGGACGTGAACCGCACGGAGAGCCAAACCCCGAGAATCCAGCAGACGAACCACTCGAAGGGACCAACCCCAAGATCTAAGGACCGAAGAGAACCCCCGCGGTTCAGGCAATGAACCACTGGAGAACAGTCCAAACGGAGGTGAATGGTCGATCCCCGAGCGACCCGAAGCCACCAAAGCGCGAACCAGACAGCTGCGAACTCCCGAACCGTGCTGTGAGCCCGAAGGAAGGACGGACCCCACCATCCCTGGCCTGCCTGGTGAGCACTGGTCACAAAGCCCCAGCCGAGAGACGACGCGTCCGTGAACACATCGAGCGAGGGCTCGGGAAGGCGCCAAGGCACCAAACCCCGAAAAACCCCGAAGAGGAAGCCGGTGACGCAGCAACCGACATAAGACCCCCGGAGGACGAACCCAACGATCGCGAGAGAGGCGGAAAGGACATCCCGAAGGAACCAAACAGACGCCGAAGCCAAACCCGACCCGGCGGGTAGACTAGCACGGCGAAGTTCAGACTCCCGCACAACCGCTCAAGCAACCGCTGAGCAACCCGGGACCTCCTCATGCACAGCCGAAGGCGGGACCACAGCCGCAGTAACACTTCTGGAGGGAAAGACAATGAGTGGCCCAATAGCCCTAAACAAGGCCCAAGCCCGAACCCGGGATGGAAACAGATGGCAAAGCCTCCCGATCACCAGGACACCAAACCCGGCGATCTGGAAGGAACCACCACCCCTGGCGAGCAGACACGCGGACTGACTGGGAGCCCACACCAGCCAGTCGTCGAGGTAGGCCAGACACCGAATCTCAGACTCAGACAGGGCACTAAGATCCGGTAAAGATGCAAAAATTTTTATACCAAGTGCCCATTACAAAATAGGGCAGGCAACAAAAACAGCAAGCCTGAAGCCCCACCACCAACCGTGCCAGACCCAGAAACCGGGGAGGAACGTGCCAAGAAGTGACCTGGAGGTCCAGGGCCACCATCCAGGCACCCGGCCCCAACAGAAGCCGGAACCCAGAAGGATGGGGCGGATCGACCACGTCCAACGCACCCACGAAGATGACACGACGAAACGCAGGGGAAGCAGCCCATCCCGCCAGCTCTGAACCCCCAAAGGGGGAGAAGCCGTCCATCGACGCCACCAGAGGCCGGAAGACAACTCAAAGCGCCCACCAACAGCGGGACCATGCGAGAGGCAATAGAGCAAGCTGCTCCCCCAGCGCCCCGCCAACAGAGAAGGGAACAGAGCCCCTTCCAAGAGAAAAAAAAAATACACATACACATTATGTATTACACATACATATACACAAACATACAAGATATGTGACACACACATGTATACACATGCACACACACACACAGCGTACACATGCACAAGCGTACACACAGGCATTAGGAAGCAATGTGGCGGAGGCTGACTCCCTACACAGTTTCAAGTGTAGATATGATAGAGCCCAATAGGCTCAGGAACCTGTACACCTGTTGAACGACGGTGGAGAGGCGGGACCAAAGAGCTAAAGCTCAACCCCCGCAAGCACAACGAGGCGAGTACATACATTGTAAATGTAAAGTACAAGTCGCCGACCAGTGGGCAGAGAGCACCACGCCGGCCAGGCAAAGAAGGCACTAAACTGCATCAAAAGGCCCACCTCGACAGCAAAACCTCAAAGTCCCAGCACAACCACAACATGTGCCTAGACCCAAAAAGAGCAGTCTGCAAGCCAGGAAGACCCCGGAACCCCAGAAGGCAGAACCGGGTCACATGAGGAAACAAAGCCCCCTGAACCCACAAAAGGGGGCCCAAGAGGAAGAAACCTCTGGAACGAAACCAAAGAACCCAAAGGAACCCAGAATCGAACCAGGGGGAGGCCAAACCACCACATTTGCCGGCGGAGAACACCACAGAAGGCAAAGCGCAGCCCCCAGACAGAACCCTCTGGGAAACGGTCATAACAGACCGAAAACCGAGGGACAAGGTGTGGGAGCAAGCCTAACAGCCAGAGACACTGAGCCCAAACCCATGGGCCCAGACCCAAAACAGACAAAAAAGGGAAGCCCGGTGTAAAATCAACACCCAAACGTACCCAGAGGAACAGTAACGGGCAGAAAACACCAGAAAAGCAAAGAAACGACAACAGGAGAATAAAACCCCTGAAAAAAGGGTGAAAAACTCACCCCAGACGCTCGCTCGCACACCCAGGCGTATGTAAACAAACCGCAACGCCGCCCTGGTGGCCACGCCGGGAAACAGGCAGACGAAAATGGCCGCCAGCAGGGCTGTGCCTGACGCTAAGATACACAAAACACGCCAGCAAAAGTGGGAAGCAAGCAGACTGGATGGGCTAAAAACTCCGCCCAAAAGCAGAAAAACCCCGGCAGGGGCAAACCGCCCCAGAACTGCTAGCAGGCATCCCCCACAGCCCCGGGAACCAGCAACAGAGGCCCCGGGCAGAGCCGTCCTCCAAGCCCTCCGCCCTTAAAGAAAAGCAAGAGTCCATGGGAAAGGCAGCAAGAAAGGGCCGCTGGTAAGCCCAGAAGCCTTGGCAGGAGGAACAGGCTCGAAAACCTCCGTCCCCCAACCCGAATGGGGCAGCCCCCGAAAACCGCCCGAGTCTCTGCCCCAACTAAACCCCGCCCCGACCCCGAAACCCGCAGACGGTCCGGAGCCGGGAACAGGGAGGGAGGGGCGAACAGCACCTAACCAAAACGGGGCGGCCTCGGGGCATCCGAGTGGGAAACCAACCTAACATGTTGCAGCAACCTAACCTAGCTTGCAACACGGATGCCGCCTGTACTCTGAACAGTAATAACATCAGGAGTACTGGAGAACAAGCAGAGAAACTCTCTCGCAAGACTCCGGGTCAAGGTGTCAGTGACCCAACAGGCAGCATGACGGAGGTAAAATGGCGACTGTCACCTGGAGACAAGGGCACAGCAACCAACGATCCCGTACAAGACGGGTGGTACCCGGAAGACACATTCAATGGTCCCCCGAGCCCAGACAGGGGTTTCCAGGGCCCGTAGGGTAACAACTACGGGAAGCCGGGCAAGGTGTTGCTAACCGGTTAAGAAACCCAAACATAACAAGAGGGTAGAGGATAACACTGAAAACCCCTGGGACGTGTACAATCACGGGGGCCTAGCAGAGGGCCACCAAACACTACCAGTGGAACTATAGCCACACTATGCAGACCCCCACCAGGCAAAAAATAAAAACAAAAGAAAAACCCCGCAAAAGTACACCGTCCCCAGAGGCAACAGGAACCGGCCGCCGCTTAGGTGGCAGGCTGTGCAACACCTTGACGCCCTAACCAGCACAATACCAATCCCTACCCAGGCCAAACAAGGGCCCCAAGCCCCAGCTGGCCCCAAGGGCGAGGCAAATGCCAAGCAGCAAGAACCTCTACGGGAATGGTTCCCGAACGCCCCAGGGAAGATAACCCTGTTACGCAAGGGCAGTACTCACAGGGCGCTTAGGGAAGTCAACCACTAAGCACATGCAGCCCCGGCACTGATGAGGTACTCCTGGCCACCGCACAACACAACACATGGCAGTGAACGCCACACAAGGCAAACACCGCCTAGGAAACTGAGGCCAGAGAAGCGTCTATCCCGGTTGACATTAGCTTACGAACTGAAGGCAGCCGGCGTGGTGAGGTCCGGGGCCCCCCCTCCCCTCCCGGGGAGGGGAGGGCTGCGCGGACGACCGGCGCGGCAGTAAAGTGATTGTTTGATTGTTTTCCTTGGGATTGTAGGGAGTTTTCTACCTCTGTTCGGTTTTTGTTGTAGTTTCTTACCACGTGGGGTTTGTTTTGTTACGCCTACCTTTCTGGGTGCCTAACCCCGGTCGATGGCAGATAAGGAAAACCCCCAACCATATGGGGTTTTCCAGGGCCATTGCTCCCTGAAACCTCTCTGAAGGGGCCAGGTTCTGGCGCTGGTCCCTGGTAGGTCTGAACTCCATAGCTAATGTCCCGGTCTAACATAACATACATTAGCCCGATAAGCTCCAGGGAGCCGTTGGGGCTCCCCACAGAAAACCAGCGTTGAATGTAATGAAACGCCATTTTCTGGGTGAGTCCTGGAGGCTCCCAGGAGCTATCCCAGGCTGATATGCTAATGTCAGACTTTGGCATCAGTCATGTGTATGGAGTTCTTAGGCCTACCGGGGACCACGGCCAGAACCGGGCCCCCTCAGAGAGGCAAGGGGAGCAATGGCCTATAGAAGCCCCCGTGTGATTGGAAGCATTCTATGTCTGCCATCGACCGGGACAGGCACCCAGAAAGGTAAGCGCCCCAAAACAAACCCCTATTCTGGTTAAAATTGCTACCAAAAGTCGAACTAGTGGATAGAACTCCCCAACAGAAAAACAAGCAAACTAGTATGACGTCACATGTCACCGCGCCGCTGTCTGCGCAGCTCCCCCCTCCCCGGGAGGGGGAAGGGGGAGCCCCAGACCTCCCACGCCAGCTATCCACCCATCAGTTCTGAGGCTGGATGTCAAGACACGCGAAAAACCGCCGACCGGAGGGAGGGAGGGTTGCCGGGGAGCCTCCGGGACTCACCCAGAAAATGGCGTTCATTACATTCAACGCTGGTTTTCTGGGGGGAGCCCCGTCGGCTCCCGGAGCTAACTACCCACAGAGGAAGATCAAAAGGGACGAAACCGGGAGGCGGACACCACGCACCCCTCCCCTGGAAGCGAGACAACCGGCAGCAACGCCAACCCAAGGCGCCACAGCCCCGGAGAACAACACAACAACGAGCAGCAAGGCCCCCGAACAAACACCAAAGATCCATGCCCGAAAGACTGCGAGAACACGTCATCCAGACGGCAGCGAGAGCAGCAAAGCCACAACGCCACGGGCAGGAGGGAAGAACACAGGCAGCCGAGCCGCAAGAACACGGCTGACAACCCGGGACACCAGCACAGGCGAACCGGGAAGAACAGAACCGGATCAACGCAAAATGCGCTCCGGACACAGACGCCGTGGCACACAACCGCGGAGACCAGGATGGTGCAAGCGGCGCACGAACAGGCCAGAGGTGAAACGACGCACAAGACAGCTTACTAACGGTGTAGAAGCAACACCAAGACCGAAAGCAAGCCAAAGCGGCCCCGCCAGCGCCGCACAAAAAGAGAGGCGACAGTATGTGGCACGACGACGGCCCCCAACCCCCACCAAAAACCAAGCCGACTCTAACAAGAGTAACCACCTAAGAAGGGACAGGAAAAGGAAGGACCGCCAAAACACCCCATACTGCCGCCAAGAGAAACACGCAGGTGGGACACCGACCACCAGCTGGAGGCGAGACCATGAGGCAGACGGAAGCAGCCCCGACAAGGCCCCTCCGAGCCCAGGAAAAGGCGGAGCCGCAAGAAGATCTCGGGCGCGACCACCGAACTCAGGTGGCACAAGGAGATGGAACGTCTGCCGAACAGAAAAACTCCAAGCAAGCAAACCCGCCAGGAGTTCAGAAATGACAGGTCCGACGCGGGACATCGCCAGACCCCGAAAAAGCAATTGGCAGGGCAAGCAAGGAAACCAAGAAGGCGGACGGGTTGCCGCCAGAACTGTACCCGAACCAAGAGGTACGAGCAACTGCAACAGACCGATACAAAGAAGCACACCACAGGACACAGGCCGAAAAAAGCCCTAGAAGCCAAGGAACACACGCAGAACACCCCTGTGGCAGAGGAGGAAAACAAGGGAACGCACAAGCAATGAAGTGGTGGAAACCGACCACGCCCCCCCAACACAGCAGCAAGTGCAGGCAAAACAGACAAAAAGAGATGCAGGAAAAACAACTGGGTGAGGCAGGACGAAAGAGCCGAAACATAAACCCCAGGAATAAGGACACGCCACCGCGAAACACGGTACTAAAGCACACGCGCAGTAGTAGCAACAGGCACCACCGCAACATGCCACAGGTAAAGAGCAACGCGCTCCTGAAAGGCAGAGAACGGAGCAGACAGACCCCAGACAGGGCCCACGGAGACACGCCAAACCCAGCAGGCCCAGGAACCCGCATACCAGGCGACCGACGGCGTAGAAACCCCGCTCAAAATCGGCAGGATGGGGACTAGGAGCTCATGTACACCAAGCCAGGCCCGAGGCCAGGCTAGACCGGCAGGAGGAGGCCCACCAGGCAGCCGCATACCTTACCTTGAGGATACCTTGAGGTGCTTCCAGGGCTTATCGTCCCCGCGGCCCGGTCATCGACCAGGCCTCCTGGCTGCTGGACTGATCAACCAGGCTGTTGGACGCGGCTGCTCGCAGCCTGACGTATGAGTCACAGCCTGGTTGATCAGGTATCCTTTGGAGGTGCTTATCCAGTTCTCTCTTGAACACTGTGAGGGGTTTGCCAGTTATGTCCCTTATGTGTAGTGGAAGCGTGTTGAACAGTCTCGGGCCTCTGATGTTGATCGAGTTCTCTCTCAGAGTACCAGTTGCACCTCTGCTTTTCAACGGGGGTATTCTGCACATCCTGCCATGTCTTCTGGTCTCATGTGATGTTATTGCAGGCCGCATGGAGCGGCCTGCAGGCCCACAGATTCCTCACAACCAGGATGGCCATAACTAATTCGAAAGCAAGCTAGCGAGCCCCGGAAGTCCACAGACGGACCATAAGGGGCATAACTGGCAATCCCCCACAGTGTTCAGCGTTGTCATACCTATAATAGGTTAACCACCGTGCTGCGCGGAGTTTATTGAGAAATTCCCCGGTGCGCATGAAATGAAGTGTTCCCAAAAATTCTTTTTTCTTCGTAAAATGATAAATTCCCTTCCCTGAACATGTCTATGTAAAAATAAATACCAAATTCCACTTACTTTGGCTGTAGGGACGTGGACAAAGTGCGCTGTGACGTCATCAGGGCCTGGTCGCCCGTGCGTGACTCGCCCAGACACGGTCGAGCGGGCCATTCAAGCACCGGGTGTTGCCACAAATATATTTTCAATTATTTGTTTTATGTATTTCCAATGCGGTTTATTTGTTTTTTTATCGTATATGATGCATATTTGTGTCCTTTATAATATGCATACAGTAGAACGTTCATAATGTTCCATGGAACTGTGATACATGTGTCAGTAGTGTGTCCACAATAAATGTTTATTGTCGCAATATTACCTGTTAAAAATTCACTAAAATTACAATATGTACAGTTTCACACACTATTTTCACAGTAACACACTGTATTACACACTCAGTACTTCGGAATTGAGTAATAATCAACGAAGTAACCCATGGTACACAGCGCGACTTCGCTCAGTGCACCAGGTACAGATAAATTTTCGCTGCTTGTTTCTTCATTCTGTGTGCTTGCAAATAACGCACTCACATACACCCTTGGCTTTAGTACTTGTAGGTTGTATGTAACCAAGCTTGTAAAGCATAAGGTAGTATTGAAAAGATTATAGGAAAAGATCAATTTGTAAGATAGTCTTGAAAAGATCGCTTTGTATGGTCCCACACAGAAAGAGATTCAGCATACGTAAAGAGTGTCCGTCAGTCAGGAAGAGATTCAGCTAGCCTCAAGAGTGTCCATCAGTCAGGAAGAGATTCAACTAGACTCAAGAGTGTCCGTCAGTTGAGAAGAAATTCAGGCATTCTTGAAAATATCTATGGAAAACACCAAAATGGAAGCCGCTAACACTGTTCATCTATGCCATTTGTATCAGATGCATCATCACTGAACGCAAAAAATGATTCATCTAAGTATCATCTAAATAAATAGCATAGAATTGCAAAGATGACGCTCAGAGCTGCAACTCGATACGCTCCCTGTATCGTCCTCATTAGGTGCTGTATCACTTGCATCCAACCTTTGTGTTAGGTCCTTATTGCGCCTGGCTTCCCCAACATTATGACCCTTATGTTCTTCAAACAATAAGGTTTGAATTTCACCGACAGAGCATTATCTTCAACACCGCGTCGGACAGGTGTTTCGGAGCCAGAGGCGCGTGCGCCACCCATGGTTGCTCATTCAGTACTAACCCAGCCAGCAGCCCCAGGGTATTCTGGGATTTTTTTTCCAAGATGGCTGCCTTTCACTGGAGGTCCTAAGAGTCCATTTCGTACACAACCAAGCTCGTACATATTTAGAATTGGTTACGAAAAATCGAAGTTTTCTCGGTTGGCGCAGTTTCCCGCCGACCGAGAAAACTCGGTTGGCGCAGTTAAGTGGTTAAGTAACAATTGTAATTACGAAACCATAAGATGCTTATTTTAACATGCTAAGTAGGTTAAGTAAGGTCGGTGTTTTCCATGAAGTTTTGAAAAGGAAACGATGATGCATGTCACCCATGCACGTAACTAAGAAGTCAATAATGACATTAAATTTGCGAGGACGGGGTGGTACAAGAGAGAACTGGAGAAGCACCTCCAAAGGATACCCGATCAACCAGGCTGTGACTCATACGTCAGGCAGCGAGCAGCCACGTCCAACAGCCAGGATGATCAGTCCAGGAGGCCTGGTCAACGACCGGGCCGCGGGGACGCTAAGCCCCGGAAGCACCTCAAGGAAAACCCCAAGGTAACGTACCAGCAAGAAGGCGTATGCTCGCAAGTAGGTCGTGTAACAACTGCAGACCTCTGAAGGATATACAGTGTTCCTCGATGGTGCCTATAGCACCACTGCACTCCACTGGTACTATCCCGCAAGTTCTACTACATAGGCGGGACCCAAACACCAGAGCGCAAAAACCTTGCAAGCACAGCCAGGAGCCCTACCAGGCGAGTACAGAACCAACACCATAACCCCCACCTCATAACACTACCAAAGGTGGAACCCCTTAATGACCCTAGCATGGGTTGGACATGCACAAGAGTGGGACAGGAAGGGGTGAAAAGGGGGACAGACACTGGTGTGCAAACGGTCTCAGTCGTACAAAAGATACCCAAATAAAGACAGGTATATAACACCTCATCCAGCGCCCTGCCAAAAGACGCCAGACCGCAGAAAACTCGCCTGGCGAACGGTGGCACGAAGTGACACGACTCAACCGAGCCCAGAAGAACCTGGGAGCACCGCCAGGTGAAGACGCCAGAGCCGGACCTGCAGGAGAGCAGGTGAGAGGCGAAGAAGGCGGCCCACACCCATGACACAGGGAAAACCTCGGCGGCCTCCCCACAACTGGCAGGAGGAGTAAAGGGACAGGCAGGAGTAAAAGGGAAGGTGCTCCAGTGGATAAGGGAGTACTTAAGCAACAGGAAACAGCGAGTAACGGTGAGGGGGGAGACATCAGAGTGGCGAGATGTCACCAGCGGAGTCCCACAGGGCTCAGTACTTGGACCCATCCTGTTTCTAATATATGTGAACGATCTTCCGGAGGGTATAGACTCATTCCTCTCAATGTTTGCTGATGATGCAAAAATTATGAGAAGAATCAAGACGGATGAAGATAGACAGAGACTACAGGATGACCTGGATAAACTGGAGGAATGGTCTAGAAAATGGCTGCTAAAGTTCAACTCGGGAAAGTGTAAGGTGATGAAATTAGGAGAAGGGAGCAGGAGGCTGAACACAAGGTATCATTTGGGAGGGGAAATCCTACAAGAGTCAAATAGAGAGAAAGATCTGGGGGTTGATATCACACCGAACCTGTCCCCAGAAGCCCACATCAAAAGAATATCATCAGCGGCATATGCTAGACTGGCCAACATAAGAACTGCCTTTAGAAATTTGTGTAAGGAATCTTTCAGAACCCTGTATACCACTTATGTAAGACCAATCCTGGAGTATGCAGCTCCAGCCTGGAGTCCATACCTAGTTAAACACAAGACAAAGTTAGAGAAGATTCAGCGGTATGCCACCAGGCTCGTCCCGGAACTGAGAGGATTGAGCTACGAGGAAAGGCTAAAGGAGCTGAACCTCACATCCCTGGAAAACAGAAGAGTAAGGGGAGACATGATAACCACCTACAAAATTCTCAGGGGAATTGACAGGGCGGACAAAGAGAAACTCTTCACCACGGGTGGGACACGAACAAGGGGACACAGGTGGAAACTTAGTACCCAGATGAGCCACAGAGACGTTAGAAAGAATTTTTTCAGTGTCAGAGTAGTTAATAAATGGAATGCATTAGGCAGTGATGTGGTGGAGGCTGACTCCATACACAGTTTCAAGTGTAGATATGATAGAGCCCAGTAGGCTCAGGAATCTGTACACCTGTTGATTGACAGTTGAGAGGCGGGACCAAAGAGCCAAAGCTCAACCCCCGCAAGCACAATTAGGTGAGTACAATTAGGTGAGTACAACTGGAACCCAGGACACCCCGGAGCGAAGGGGCACATACCGCGGCAAGGGAGAAGAGCGAGAGGCGAAGCACTGGAGCAAAAAAGGCGTCTAACACCAGCACTACACACCGCCCAGACCAAAACAAACTCCGCGGCGCACGCGCACGACACGCTGGCCAAAAACGCGCAACAGGCTCTGCGGGAAGGCAGCAACCAGGACTACTGCACTAGAAAAGGAGCCAAAAAAGTGAGCAGGAACAATAAAACCGGCCAAAGAAACGAAGACAGAGCCCAAAAAAGGCACACAGCCGGGCCACAAGCAGGCCAACAAGGCAACAAGGAGCCCAACAAGGCAACAAGTAGCCCAACAGGGCTACAAGTAGCCCAACCGGCCCATAAGAAGCCCAAACTGGCCCAAAATTAGCCCAACAGGGCCACAAAGAGCCCAAAACGGCGATAAGAACGAAGAGCCGACAGACGTTCCAATAACGCGGGAAGTAGCAAAAACCTTCCCGAACCCTCGAGAACACGGAAGCCAAACCCAGTCCCGAAGGCACACAAAGGCGCAGGCGCACCCGAGACCAGTAGTCACGTAGAACCCCCAAAACGGGGAAACATGATGAAAACACCGTCCCAACAAGGGGTGGGGGAAACATCCACCCACAGGACGGAACCAACCGACTCAAAGGCCAAGGAACCGAGCCCGGGAGGGGCTGATGCCCAACAGCACGTACGGCGAGTGGGGAGGAAAACCCTACTCCGCGTAACCACAAGCCCCGCCTAGAGGGGGATAAAAACCCTCACGGGGTCCAACGGGCCAAGGCCCCCCAAGTCAGCCCCTCCCCAGCCCCGGGAACCCACAAGACAGGCCCCGGGGTCGAGCCGTCCCCCCAAAGCCCGGCCGTACCAGAAAACTGGGGCAGCCGTGAAAACACGAAGGGAGCCCACTGGCAGACTCTTACAACACGGCTGGAGGAACAGGCTCAAATGCCCCCGTCACTACCCCGGAAGGGGATTTCCCCGAGACTGCCCGAGTCTCAACACCAACAAACCCGCCCTGAACCTACAGACGGTAAGGAACCGGATGCAGGCAGGAAGGGGAATCCAGGGGAAAAACAAGAACCAAAACGGGGCAGCCCCGGGGTTCCCGGGGAGTTACCACGAGAGCGTTGCCACCACCAAGGCTCAAGTTGCAACACCTCTGCTGCCCGCACCAGCTTAGCACAACTGGGTAACCGAGCCACAACGAGCAACAAACTCGCAGGACTCCGGGTCGAAGGTGTCACCGACCCCACAGGCAGCAGACGGAGGCAAAACAGAGTCACCCAGAGACAAGGGGTGAGCAACCCTCAAACTCGCTGGAAGCGAGGGGGGGGCTCTGGGGTCACATCCATCGGACCCACGCGCCCCCAGGGGTTTCCCAGGGTCCCGAGCGTTTACTATAAGAGGACTCGCGCTCAGGTAATCCCAGGCAGGGTACTGCTAACCGGCACCCAAAACTACCAAACAACTTCTAAGAGCTGAACCCCCGGGATGTGTACACTCACGGGGACCTAGCAGGGGGTGCCACCAGAAATACTCAGAACACAAGGGACCCAAGGGGCAAGAACGAAGGCAGACCTCCCCACCAGGTAGATAAACAAAAAGAAAAGGAAAACCCCGCAAGAGGACAGCATACCCAAGCGGAACAGAGCCGGCCGCTATGATTGGGAAAAGACAAGCTGCACAGTACCCTGCGCCCCACCAGTGCAAAAACTGCCCCTTACCCTAAGGCGACCAAGGGAGACAGAACACCCGAGCACACAAAGAGCGGCCGAAAACCAAGCAGTAAACGGCCTAGCAGGGGCAGACCCCAAGGAACTTGTGGAGGTGGCCCCAAGCCCCAAGGGCA
>WNGS01155190.1:0-15025 GCA_020271785.1 Procambarus virginalis
CCCATCCACCAACACACGCTCCCCATCCACCAACCCACGCTCCCCATCCACCAACCACGCTCCCATCCACCGTTATTATCGAATCTGCATGTCGAGACATCACATGAAGATATGCGAATAAAAATCCCTGAACACCTTCTATCAATACTTTATAAACAAATTCGCTTAAAAGTTCACCCCAACACACACACACCTGACAACAAAGGGGAGGTCATTACCGTCCGTCTTGGACCAGTGTCGGGTCGTGAGACAAGGGTTCAAGACGGACTGAAACGTCATCCCTTTCCTTATTTTCAGGTGTGTGGGTTACCTGTTTAATTTTCAGCCCTGTCACTCTCTGTAATTTTATTTTACAAATGGGTAATATAACCAAACGGTTCTTACTGGTGTGAAATAATTCAGCTAATGTGGTGGACTGTGAGTTAATTAGGACTCCCTGAGCCGGAAGTGGTTGTGTCACCAACATGTGTTTGTGTCATTTGTCTCATTATATTTTCTGCTCCCTTTCTTCCTTTGGGCTTCTGTTAATTACTTACAGAACGCCTCATAATATTGACTTGAAACATATTACACTTATTATAAAAATGAAGTGCTGGCGCAGTGGTAACACACTCTCCTCACGCCTCGCCAGCGACTTGGCTTAGGTTCGTATCCTGACAAGGACGGATTGACTAGGCACCAATCCTTAGTTGTACACATATGTTCACCCAGCAGTGATTCGGTACCTGGTTGTTAAGCGGGTGGCGGGTGGTGTTCCAGGGAAACTGGTGGGCAAGGCTGACCATGAGGTGTGGGATGGGACATGTGCCAGCCTGGTGACAGGAGTCACCAGTCTTGCGTCCCTGTACACACCCGTGTGAAAAACTTAACCACGCCACCCATCACTCTTCCACCATCTTGGTTGACCAATCACCCAGAAGGTCTAATCAGAGACCGGGCCGCGGAGAAATTGATCCTCGTAACCAAAACAAGGTTAGACAACAACATCGCCCAACGCCCCGTCAACACCAGCGTCACCATTGTCAGTTGGTGGCTGAGCGGACAGAACACTAGACGCGTGATCCTGTAGTCCCGGGGACAATGGGCAGAGTTTCTTTCACCTTGATGCCCCTGTTACCTAGCAATAAATACGTACCTGGGTGTTAGTCAGCTGTCACGGGCTGCTTCCTGGGGGTGGAGTCCTGGTCGAGGACCGGGCCGCGGGGACACTAAGCCCAGAAATCATCTCAAGATAACCCCAATTCCCGGGTACTGTAATTACAACCCCACACATCACCTTTACCCCCCCCCCTTCCCACATTCTCCTCCTCCCCTACCAGTTTACCCCCCCCCCCCCTTTATTTGTCCAGATTCAACATCATCTCTACCACCAGAGAGAGAGAGAGAGAGAGACTGACGAGTCTGTAGTACATAAAACAGCTTTGCCCTTCCCTCTCACCAGGGTCTGCAGGCGGGTTCACAGGACTAAGACCCAACCCTATTACACAATGTTCCCCCAGCACTAGGTAACGTTACCCTTGGTGTAACTAACCAGCTTCACCAACACATGTCTAACTGGCAACACACCAGAGGCTATGAGGTCTTTCTTGATTTTGGAGCATCTCTTTGTGCTGAGAATAAAGTATGATGGGATTAGACCAATAGCTGTGTCCAGTATCCTCCGGCGCCCGTCCCCCAAGGCTGCTGCGAGGACAGTTAACCACCCTGGGAACACAAACCGCAACTGTCTCTATTTTCCGCTTGTTACAACTTGTAATAAAGTTGTTACATCTTAGATTAACGTGTTTATGACGTATTAGAACGTTGTTACAATTTGCTATATTGGTTGTTATAACTGGTTAGGTGATAAAACTTGTTCGAACGTTGTACCAACGTCGTAGTTTCGGTGTGTGTTTGGCGGGCAGGCAGCAACCAACAGTTTAACCCAAAACAGCTCGGGTTATATATTCCCCAATGGTGTGAGGCGCCGGTTCACGCAACTCCAGCTTTCACTGTTAACAGACATAAAAACACTGATCAAGCTGGGGTTTCAAAAATGCCTTCTTTCAAAAATTTATCTTCCCTCTACCTCTACCTACCGAACATAATGATTACAAATACCTGTTACTCAGATCACAACTTAATTGAAGTTATGACAACCATGGGGAATAGACCTTCAAAACCAGTCCAGATTCCTGGTGGAGGAGATTTCAGCAAATTCAACTTCAATAATAAACAGATAAACTGGGAGCAAATAAACCAGGACTTCACAGAAATAAACTGGGAAGAACAGCTAGGAAATGCGAACCTGAACCAGTGCCTGGAAAAAATAAGCTCAGTAGCACTAGAAATATGTACAAACCGCATCCCCTAAGAAAAAAGAGGAAGAGATGCAGATTGGAACGAGAACGTCGTTCCCTATATAGGCGAAGAAAACGAATCGCGGTACAACTTGAGAGTCGCACCCTATCTCAGGAACGGCGAAGAAGGTTAGGTAGCGAAATAGGAAAAATTGAACTCAAGCTACAAGAATCATACAAAACGCAGGAGAGGGAAAGAGAGCAAAAGGCCATCAGTGAAATAGAGAGAAACCCGAAATATTTTTTCTCCTATGCAAAATCAAGATCAAAAACCACATCTAGTATCGGGCCCCTGCGAAAGGAAGATGGAACTTTCACCGATGACAACAAAGAAATGAGCGAGCTACTGAGGAAGCAATACGACTGTCTTCAGCGAGCCATTAAACGCACTAAAGATCGATAACCCAAATGAATTTTTCATGGATATGATACCAACATCAAATCATATATCAGACGTCACCCTATCCCCACTGGATTTTGAAGAAGCCATAAACAGTATGCCTATGCACTCCGCACCAGGCCCGGATTCTTGGAACTCCATATTCATCAAGAACTGTAAAAAACCACTATCGCAGGCCCTTCACATTCTGTGGAGACAAAGCCTAGATACTGGCGTTATCCCTGACATACTAAAAACAGCAGAGATAGCACCACTTCATAAAGGAGGAAATAAGGCAGAGGCAAAAAATTACAGACCGATAGCACTAACATCGCACATCATAAAATTTTTGAGAGAGTGCTAAGAAGTAAGATCACAAAATACATGGAATCACAGCATCTCCATAACCCCGGACAACATGGTTTCAGAACAGGGCGCTCTTGCCTGTCGCAGTTGCTGGACCACTATGATATGGCATTAGATGCTATGGAAGACAAACAAAACGCTGATGTAATTTACACAGATTTCGCAAAAGCTTTTGATAAATGTGACCATGGTGTTATTGCCCATAAAATGCGCTCAAAAGGAATTACCGGAAAAGTAGGCAGATGGATCTACAATTTCCTGACCAACAGAACCCAATGTGTAATAGTCAACAAAATAAAATCCAACCCGTCAACCGTTAAGAGCTCAGTCCCCCAGGGTACTGTGCTTGCTCCAGTACTTTTTCTCATCCTCATATCGGACATAGACAAGAGCACAACCTATAGCACTGTATCATCCTTTGCAGATGACACTAGGATCTTCATGAGAGTAGGCAACATAGAGGACACGGCGAACCTCCAGTCAGATGTAGATCAGGTCTTTCTATGGGCTACAGAAAATAATATGGTGTTTAACGAAGACAAGTTCCAGCTCATGCGCTATGGAAAAATGAAAATATAAAAACGGAAACCACGTACAAAACTCAGGCAAATCATAACATAGAATGAAAAGGCAATGTAAAGGATCTGGGTGTACTCATGTCGGAAGACCTTACCTTTAAAGAACACAATAAAGTAGCCGTCACAACTGCAAGAAAAATGACAGGTTGGATAACAAGAACCTTTCACACTAGAGATGCTATACCGATGATGACACTTTTCAAAACGCTTGTGCTCTCTAGAGTGGAGTACTGCTGCACAATGACAGCCCCTTTCACAGCTGGAGAAATTGCTGACCTGGAGAGCGTGCAGAGGTCCTTTACTGCTAGAATCCACTCGGTAAAACATCTAAACTATTGGGACCGACTAAAGAGCCTAAATCTGTATTCCCTTGAGCGCAGGCGGGAGAGATACATAATAATTTACACGTGGAAAATATTAGAGGGGCTGGTCCCAAACCTGCACACAGAAATAACATCACATGAGACCAGAAGACATGGCAGGATGTGCAGAATACCCCCGTTGAAAAGCAGAGGTGCAACTGACACTCTGAGAGAGAACTCTATCAACAACAGAGGCCCGAGACTGTTCAACACGCTTCCACTACACATAAGGGACATAACTGGCAAACCCCTCACAGTGTTCAAGAGAGAACTGGATAAGCACCTCCAAAGGATACCTGATCAACCAGGCTGTGACTCATACGTCAGGCTGCGAGCAGCCGCGTCCAACAGCCTGGTTGATCAGTCCAGCAACCAGGAGGCCTGGTCGATGACCGGGCCGCGGGGACGATAAGCCCCGGAAGCACCTCAAGGTATCCAAGGTACCCGGCGGCCGTGGTCGGGTCTACCCATCGCCCATTCGCGCTTGAAACGCGGGTAGGAGAGCCGCTGCACTACCACTCATTTTCTTCCTTCCCAGAAATTCCACCGTTTGCCTTGCATACAGCGTCTATATAATGTTTCCATGATTCAGTGCTTACCTCTTGTGAAAATTGAGAGAGTTGTTTAGTCAGAGTTGATTTATTTTTTGTATTGAGGCTGGTATTTTCTAAATTGATTCATGGAATGGTCTAAACCATCCTGTGAGATGGGAGTATTAATAAAGCTATAGATAGTTTTGTATCTAACACGTGTAATAGTCCATTGTTATGAACAATAGTGGGCTTGCTATGGGGAACTGGTACTATTAAGGGGTAAGGGTAAGTAGACTAGAGGTATCAAGATATGGGAGAACAAAAGGCCCGGCCCCCAAAGTAAAATATCCACAATAATAAATGCTTGCTACTAAACCCGGTTAGTCTAGGAATAGATTATTGTACTCCCACACAGGAACAAGGGATACTCTGTTCAAACTTACTTATTTATTAACCCCTTAACACCCCCCATACACAATCACACCAATAACAATTTAATACTAACTTTACCACACAATCTTACGTTAAAAGCCTTGGTCCACATAAGCAGGATACAAGGTTTACACTGGAAACAAGCTAGGGTAAAGCTCTACTATAACACACTGGAGTCAGCTTAGGGTAGGGGACCACGTGGTTACACTGGGACCCCCGTTAGCATAGCAGGTAAGATAAAAACTTAAATACACTTACTACACCCCAGGTATACTACTCTACACATAGAACGATAGGTATGCCACAATATAACCATAAAAATAGCAAAGAAAACTTAACCAGACGAAGATACAGAAATAAATAAATAAGAGGAAGGAGAGGCACTTCCTTCCACCACAACCAGTCAGCCGAGAAGAGCGTCTCTCGTCTCCTCCTCGTGGACTATGCTGCCGGCAGACTGTTCAACTAATCATACCGGTGCCCGATACAAATTTACTCAGGTTTACTTTACAAATGATTAGACAGTATTAGTAAACATAGTTGGTGCCTATTTTATTATTTAATAATCAACCCCAAGCTCAATCTTTAAATACTCTTCGAGAGACAAGACTAATCTTACGACTGGCAGGGAAGATACGACAAATGCCACTCGCAATGCGTTTTTACTCTATGGTAGCTCAATAAGCTCAATTTTGACCTCTGGTTTCCCTCTAAAGAACCCAGAGTCGTAACACTCCTCCCCCCTTCAGAGAAAAAAAAATGTGACTACTAGAATAGTAGTCATATTTTTTTGTAAGAGTATACAGAATAAAATGGACATCCATGACATAATAGAAAATCAACCAAACAACAATTTCTGTCAAAAAAAAATTACAAGGGAATTCTCTGAAAGAAAAAACATACACAAACAAAAAAAAAACAAAGGAAGTAAATAAATTGGACACGGGATATTTAATGTCACAGGAGAACCTAAAAAAAAATAACTAAAGCATGACATTTGGTATGGCTTCCTGCGGCTCAGATGAATGTTACTCAGGCAAGCGGGACAGAGCGTCGGCTATCACGTTGAGCCGGCCCGGTAGGTGGATAATAGATAGATTAAAGTCCTGTAGGTACAATGCCCACCTGAGGATGCGTTTATTTTTCTGCTTCATCTGATTCATGAAAACTAATGGGTTATGGTCCGTGTACACTTCCACTATATTACCTGTGAGGTACACTTCGAACTTTTTGCAAGTTAGCACTAGCGCCAACGCCTCTTTTTCTATCACCGAATAATTGCGCTGCGCCTTGTCAAATTTCACAGAGTAATAATATACTGGGTGTTCCACTTTATCATCCCCAGTTTGCAACAACACTGCACCAGCACCCGAGTCAGACGCGTCAACTTGAATTTTAAACGGACGGTCGAACCTTGGACTAGCAAGCACTGGGGCGGAAGCTAAGATCAATTTCAAGTTTTTAAATGCCTCTGCACAGTCCGATGACCACTTAAATTTAACGGCCTTCCGCAACAAATCTGTGAGAGGAGTGGCCACACTGGAAAAGTTCTGACAAAAGCGTCGGTAGTACGCACACATACCGATAAATCGTTGAATGTCCTTTTTAGACCTGAGCACTGGATAGTCCAGAATAGCACTAATTTTGTCTTGTCGAGGTAACACTTTTCCTTGGCCCACTTCATAACCGAGGTACGTCACTGTGCCTTGGCCAAAATGACACTTTTTAGCATTTAAGGTTAGATTTGCATGTTTCAACACTGTGAACAACTGGCGTAACCTAGCTATGTGGTCAGCCCAATTAATATCAAAGAGCACAATATCATCTAAATACGCCCGACAATTTGGCACATTAGCGAGCAAAGAGTTCATTAGCCTCTGGAACGTGGCAGGGGCATTACGCAAGCCGAATGGTAACACTTGATACTCAAACACACCCTCGGGTGTCACAAACGCCGTTAGTTGTTTAGCACGTTCAGTGAGAGGGATTTGATAGTACCCTCTCGAGAGATCGAATTTAGATACATACGTGGCGTTCCCGATTTCGTCGATACAGTCCTCGAGACGTGGCAACGGATAGGCGTCCACTATGGTCACCTTGTTGAGCTGCCGATAATCGGTGCATAATCGCCAGGAGCCATCTGGTTTGGGGACCAAAAGGCAGGGCGAGCACCAAGAGCCCTGGCTCGGCCTGATGAGGCCGTGCTGGAGCAAGAAGTCGACCTCCTTACGGACGATGGCCTTCTTTTCCGGACTCATCCGATAGGGTTGAAGGCGAATGGGGGTGTAGTCCGTCAACTCGACATCATGGTAAATGGCATCAGTCTGGGTCGGGACCTCCCCGAACAGACTGGAGAATTCGTCAAGCAACGACTGCACCTCGTCACGTTGGGACATCTGCAAATGGGACAGTCCCTCCTCCACAGCATTCACAGAACTAGAATTATTGAGAATGAGATTAGTTGGGTCCCCAGAACAATCATCCCCTCCCTCACTGGAAATGGAAACATTGGTTAGTGCAATGGGCCTGGGGCCCTGGAACTTCTTCAGCCGATTCACGTGTACGAGCATTACCTGTTTACGCTTATCAGAGTGTCTCACTTTGTACGTGAGGTCCCCAGTCTTCTCTGTCACAATGTAGGGGCCCTCGTACTTGTGGGACATAGTGCTCCCCAGTCGAGGCTTTAGTACCAGGACAGGGTCACCGGGCTGAAATACCCGCAACTTAGCCTTGGCATCGTTCCGTTCTTTCATATTCTCTTGGGCCTTCCCAAGATACTTTAGTGCCGCAGCCTTGCAGTCCTTGAGTCTCTGGTGGTGTTGCGCAAAGAAAGCCGAACCTTCGGTTAACGTTACGTTCCCTAACAGATTCTCCTGTAACATTTGCAAGGGTCCACGAACTTTATGGCCAAAGACTAACTCAAAAGGAGAACAACCCAGTGAACTTTGCAACCCCTCCCTAGCAGCAAACAAAACATACGGCAAGTTCTCGTCCCAGAAGGTATGGGAACTCTCGCACGATGTCTTCAACATCTGCTTCAGAGTTAGATGGAACCTTTCAATGACCCCCTGACTCTGTGGATGGTATGGGCTGGAAACCTTATGAGTTATTCCATGGTCCTTACAAAATTGTTCAAAAATATCAGACTTAAAGTTAGTACCATTGTCAGTCTGCACAACCCGAGGCAGTCCAAAAGTGGAAAAAAATTGCAACATACGAGCAACAACAGTCTTTGCTCGGATGTTCCTTACAGCAAAAGCCTCTGGGTAACGAGTCGTGATACACATCATCGTAATTAGGTAAATATTACCAGACTTAGTTCTAGGTAATGGACCAACACAGTCCATTACCACATGAGAAAATGGTTCCTCCGGCACGACAATAGGCTTAAGAGGAGCTTTAGGTGGAGTCTGGTTTGGTTTCCCAACAAGTTGACAAGCAATACATGCATTACAAAATTTTGCCACATCGCTTTTCAGCTTGGGCCAGAAAAAATACTTGCAGATTTTGTGATAGGTAATATTAATGCCTTGATGTCCCCCCATAGGATCATCATGGGCAGCTGACAAAACTCTTTCTCTATAGCAGGTCGGCAACATAACCTGGTGGACTACCTCCCACTCATTTGACAAGGGAGCACTCTGAGGTCTCCATTTTCTCATCAAAATCCGATCATTGTAGTAGTACCCAGTTGCTGCGTCTACAATTTCCTCCCTAGAGACGGCTGTCTCGTGACAATCTGCAAGACTGGGGTCAGCTTTTTGTAACTCACTCAAGGAGGCATCCAGGCCTTGGTCAGATGCCATTGGCCGAGGCTCAACAGTGTTCTCCTCCACCTCCCCACTACTCTCGGTAGGCGGGGGTGGCAGGCTCTCCACAATGTCCTCGGCCCCGTCATCGAGTCGGGCCATGAATGTGTCCGCAAGGTCCACTGGGCTTTCACCACTCGGAAGGTCCCTCGTGTCCTTGGGATTTACCACCTTGGCAAGCACAGGGCTGCCCTTACATTTAAGTCCCATAGACCTAGTCACCACGCACGCAGGGTACACAACATTATCCTCTGCGGTGGGTGAATCCAGGCAAACCTTTGGGGTAGGCAACATAACAGGCAGTCTGGAGTCCCCTACCTTATCCCCGGCTAAATCATTACCCAATATTACATCAACATTAGGGAAAGGTAGGTACGAAGTGACTCCGACTGTACAAATACCCTTGTGGAAATCAGATTCCAGGGTAACCTTACGGAGGGGTACTGCTCGAGTATCACTAGTGACACCCTCGACCAGTACCACCTCTCCAGTGTCGAGAGTATTGGCACCTTGCAAAGCACTCTCTAAAATTAAAGTCTGGATGGCACCGGTGTCTCGGAAGATCACCACGTCCCTCCAGGAAGAACCCTCAGACAAAAGTAGTCTCCCTTTCGATAAGAATGGGGTAAGCAGGTCCAACCACTGTGGGTTGGAAGTCTTACTCCCTAACCCTTCAGAAAAACCCTGTGTCTGAGGTCTTCCTGGAGGGACGTGGTGATCTTCCGAGACACCGGTGCCATCCAGACTTTAATTTTAGAGAGTGCTTTGCAAGGTGCCAATACTCTCGACACTGGAGAGGTGGTACTGGTCGAGGGTGTCACTAGTGATACTCGAGCAGTACCCCTCCGTAAGGTTACCCTGGAATCTGATTTCCACAAGGGTATTTGTACAGTCGGAGTCACTTCGTACCTACCTTTCCCTAATGTTGATGTAATATTGGGTAATGATTTAGCCGGGGATAAGGTAGGGGACTCCAGACTGCCTGTTATGTTGCCTACCCAAAGGTTTGCCTGGATTCACCCACCGCAGAGGATAATGTTGTGTACCCTGCGTGCGTGGTGACTAGGTCTATGGGACTTAAATGTAAGGGCAGCCCTGTGCTTGCCAAGGTGGTAAATCCCAAGGACACGAGGGACCTTCCGAGTGGTGAAAGCCCAGTGGACCTTGCGGACACATTCATGGCCCGACTCGATGACGGGCCGAGGACATTGTGGAGAGCCTGCCACCCCCGCCTACCGAGAGTAGTGGGGAGGTGGAGGAGAACACTGTTGAGCCTCGGCCAATGGCATCTGACCAAGGCCTGGATGCCTCCTTGAGTGAGTTACAGAAAGCTGACCCCAGTCTTGCAGATTGTCACGAGACAGCCGTCTCTAGGGAGGAAATTGTAGACGCAGCAACTGGGTACTACTACAATGATCGGATTTTGATGAGAAAATGGAGACCTCAGAGTGCTCCCTTGTCAAATGAGTGGGAGGTAGTCCACCAGGTTATGTTGCCGACCTGCTATAGAGAAAGAGTTTTGTCAGCTGCCCATGATGATCCTATGGGGGGACATCAAGGCATTAATATTACGTATCACAAAATCTGCAAGTACTTTTTCTGGCCCAAGCTGAAAAGCGATGTGGCAAAATTTTGTAATGCATGTATTGCATGTCAACTTGTTGGGAAACCAAACCAGACTCCACCTAAAGCTCCTCTTAAGCCTATTGTCGTGCCGGAGGAACCATTTTCTCATGTGGTAATGGACTGTGTTGGTCCATTACCTAGAACTAAGTCTGGTAATATTTATCTAATTACGATGATGTGTATCACGACTCGTTACCCAGAGGCTTTTGCTGTAAGGAACATCCGAGCAAAGACTGTTGTTGCTCGTATGTTGCAATTTTTTTCCACTTTTGGACTGCCTCGGGTTGTGCAGACTGACAATGGTACTAACTTTAAGTCTGATATTTTTGAACAATTTTGTAAGGACCATGGAATAACTCATAAGGTTTCCAGCCCATACCATCCACAGAGTCAGGGGGTCATTGAAAGGTTCCATCTAACTCTGAAGCAGATGTTGAAGACATCGTGCGAGAGTTCCCATACCTTCTGGGACGAGAACTTGCCGTATGTTTTGTTTGCTGCTAGGGAGGGGTTGCAAAGTTCACTGGGTTGTTCTCCTTTTGAGTTAGTCTTTGGCCATAAAGTTCGTGGACCCTTGCAAATGTTACAGGAGAATCTGTTAGGGAACGTAACGTTAACCGAAGGTTCGGCTTTCTTTGCGCAACACCACCAGAGACTCAAGGACTGCAAGGCTGCGGCACTAAAGTATCTTGGGAAGGCCCAAGAGAATATGAAAGAACGGAACGATGCCAAGGCTAAGTTGCGGGTATTTCAGCCCGGTGACCCTGTCCTGGTACTAAAGCCTCGACTGGGGAGCACTATGTCCCACAAGTACGAGGGCCCCTACATTGTGACAGAGAAGACTGGGGACCTCACGTACAAAGTGAGACACTCTGATAAGCGTAAACAGGTAATGCTCGTACACGTGAATCGGCTGAAGAAGTTCCAGGGCCCCAGGCCCATTGCACTAACCAATGTTTCCATTTCCAGTGAGGGAGGGGATGATTGTTCTGGGGACCCAACTAATCTCATTCTCAATAATTCTAGTTCTGTGAATGCTGTGGAGGAGGGACTGTCCCATTTGCAGATGTCCCAACGTGACGAGGTGCAGTCGTTGCTTGACGAATTCTCCAGTCTGTTCGGGGAGGTCCCGACCCAGACTGATGCCATTTACCATGATGTCGAGTTGACGGACTACACCCCCATTCGCCTTCAACCCTATCGGATGAGTCCGGAAAAGAAGGCCATCGTCCGTAAGGAGGTCGACTTCTTGCTCCAGCACGGCCTCATCAGGCCGAGCCAGGGCTCTTGGTGCTCGCCCTGCCTTTTGGTCCCCAAACCAGATGGCTCCTGGCGATTATGCACCGATTATCGGCAGCTCAACAAGGTGACCATAGTGGACGCCTATCCGTTGCCACGTCTCGAGGACTGTATCGACGAAATCGGGAACGCCACGTATGTATCTAAGTTCGATCTATCGAGAGGGTACTATCAAATCCCTCTCACTGAACGTGCTAAACAACTAACGGCGTTTGTGACACCCGAGGGTGTGTTTGAGTATCAAGTGTTACCATTCGGCTTGCGTAATGCCCCTGCCACGTTCCAGAGGCTAATGAACTCTTTGCTCGCTAATGTGCCAAATTGTCGGGCGTATTTAGATGATATTGTGCTCTTTGATATTAATTGGGCTGACCACATAGCTAGGTTACGCCAGTTGTTCACAGTGTTGAAACATGCAAATCTAACCTTAAATGCTAAAAAGTGTCATTTTGGCCAAGGCACAGTGACGTACCTCGGTTATGAAGTGGGCCAAGGAAAAGTGTTACCTCGACAAGACAAAATTAGTGCTATTCTGGACTATCCAGTGCTCAGGTCTAAAAAGGACATTCAACGATTTATCGGTATGTGTGCGTACTACCGACGCTTTTGTCAGAACTTTTCCAGTGTGGCCACTCCTCTCACAGATTTGTTGCGGAAGGCCGTTAAATTTAAGTGGTCATCGGACTGTGCAGAGGCATTTAAAAACTTGAAATTGATCTTAGCTTCCGCCCCAGTGCTTGCTAGTCCAAGGTTCGACCGTCCGTTTAAAATTCAAGTTGACGCGTCTGACTCGGGTGCTGGTGCAGTGTTGTTGCAAACTGGGGATGATAAAGTGGAACACCCAGTATATTATTACTCTGTGAAATTTGACAAGGCGCAGCGCAATTATTCGGTGATAGAAAAAGAGGCGTTGGCGCTAGTGCTAACTTGCAAAAAGTTCGAAGTGTACCTCACAGGTAATATAGTGGAAGTGTACACGGACCATAACCCATTAGTTTTCATGAATCAGATGAAGCAGAAAAATAAACGCATCCTCAGGTGGGCATTGTACCTACAGGACTTTAATCTATCTATTATCCACCTACCGGGCCGGCTCAACGTGATAGCCGACGCTCTGTCCCGCTTGCCTGAGTAACATTCATCTGAGCCGCAGGAAGCCATACCAAATGTCATGCTTTAGTTATTTTTTTTTTAGGTTCTCCTGTGACATTAAATATCCCGTGTCCAATTTATTTACTTCCTTTTTTTTTTTTTGTTTTGTGTATGTTTTTTCTTTCAGAGAATTCCCTTGTAATTTTTTTTTGACAGAAATTGTTGTTTGGTTGATTTTCTATTATGTCATGGATGTCCATTTTATTCTGTATACTCTTACAAAAAAATATGACTACTATTCTAGTAGTCACATTTTTTTTTCTCTGAAGGGGGGAGGAGTGTTACGACTCTGGGTTCTTTAGAGGGAAACCAGAGGTCAAAATGTGAGCTTATTGAGCTACCATAGAGTAAAAACGCATTGCGAGTGGCATTTGTCGTATCTTCCCTGCCAGTCGTAAGATTAGTCTTGTCTCTCGAAGAGTATTTAAAGATTGAGCTTGGGTTGATTATTAAATAATAAAATAGGCACCAACTATGTTTACTAATACTGTCTAATCATTTGTAAAGTAAACCTGAGTAAATTTAGTATCGGGCACCGGTATGATTAGTTGAACAGTCTGCCGGCAGCATAGTCCACGGAGAGGAGACGAGAGACGCTCTTCTCGGCTGACTGGTTGTGGTGAAGGAAGTGCCTCTCCTTCCTCTTATTTATTTATTTCTGTATCTTCGTCTGGTTAAGTTTTCTTTGCTATTTTTATGGTTATATTGTGGCATACCTATCGTTCTATGTGTAGAGTAGTATACCTGGGGTGTAGTAAGTGTATTTAAGTTTTTATCTTACCTGCTATGCTAACGGGGTCCCAGTGTACCACGTGGTCCCCTACCCTAAGCTGACTCCAGTGTGTTATAGTAGAGTACCCCTAGCTAAGAACTCCATAAATATGGACTGAGGCCAAGCTTTTAACGTAAGATTGTGTGGTAAAGTTAGTATAAATTGTTATTGGTGGATTGTGTATGGGGCTGTTAAGGGGTAAAATAAGTTTGAACAGAGTATCCCTTGTTCCTGTGTGGGAGTACAATAATGGGAGAGACTTTGTTAAGTACAGCAAGTTAGGTGGATACATGGGGCAGGCCTTTGTTTCTCCCATATCTTGATACCTCTAAATACTTACCCTTAACATTAATAGTACCAGCAAGCCATAGCAAGCCCACCATTGTTCATAATACGAGGCGACAGTATTTGGCATAAGATGACAAGCTTGAAACAACCACGAGAGAAAGGACCAAAACAACCTAACAGAAAGCGAAGTACAGCGGCGAAGAGACAAAACAAAATTAAGGACCGCCAGGAACTTCATACTGCCTCCAAGACGAAGCCGGCAGGTGGGACACCATCAAAGAAGTCACCTGATCACCATACAGCTGGTGAAAGACTCGAGTCAAAAAGACCAAACGTGAAGACTCAGGAGGAGAGCGAACCAGTCTCGTAACAGACCAGACGATCTGTTGAAAGAGGCTTTTGAAAGAGGCAGAGCCGCGGGAAACCTCTGAATTTGGACACCGAGCAAGCAGCACCTGAAACAAAGACTGGGCCGGCCACCATGTGGCCAAGAGGACTACTCTTTCCTGGTAAGTCTCTAAGCAAGCTAGGACCTGGAGCAACAGCTGAACTGGGGGAAATGGTATAGGAACACCCCCCTCTCCTCGATCATTCCTGCCAGAAGGCATCGATCCCAACGACCTCACAGTTGGGAAGGGCGTTACATATACCAGAAGATGCCTAGACTATGCTGACGCGAAGAGGTCCACCTTCGGACGCCGACCATCTGGCAGAGATAACGGAATGAGTCGGCATTGACCGTCCATTCATGGACAGGGGAATGAACCAGGACAGGCCGTCTGCCAGGACGTTGGACACCCCCTGGACGTGAACAGCCAGGAGAACCAAACCCCAAGAACTCAGCAAACGAGTCACCCGAAGCAACCTGCCCAAAGAGCCAAGGACGCAATGACCCCTCAGTTTAGGCAATGAACCACCGTGGAGCAGTCCAAATAGAGCCAGATCATCGATCCGCGGGCTGCCAGAACTCTCCAAAGTGAAAAACCACACTGCGCGAACTCCCGCACTGTGCTGTGGGGCCGAGGAAGGACGGACACCCACTGCCACTGGCTGGCCTGGTGAGCACTGGTCACAAAACCCCAGCCAAAAG
>WNGS01155204.1:0-12211 GCA_020271785.1 Procambarus virginalis
AATTCTTAGAGATATAATATATATATATATATATATATATAATATATATATATAATATATATGCAAACAAGCCTGAATGGTCCCCAGGACTAGATACAACTGAAAACACACACCCAGAAGTGACTCGAACCCATACTGCCAGGAGCAACGCAACTAGTATGTAACAGGGACGCCTTAATCCGCTTGACCCATCACGACCGGACAAAAGGAAGGTGATAGCCGGAGCTATATGAACCACTTCCCCGCCGGCACTCGGACTGGTAATCTTGGGCATAGCATTTTATCAAATCACCTCATTTTTTTGGGGCAACACGTGAGGAACACAAATGCAAACAAGCCTGAATGGTCCCCAGGACTAGATACAACTAGAAAACTCACACCCCAGAAGTGACTCGAACCCATACTGCCAGGAGCAACGCAACTGGTATGTACAGGGGCGCCTTAATCCGCTTGACCATCACGACCGGACAAAAGGAAGTGATAGCCGGAGCTATATGAACCACTTCCCCGCCCCGCCGGCACTCGGATGGTAATCTTGGGCATAGCATTTATCAAATCACCTCATTTTTTGGGGCAACACGTGAGGAGACACAAATGGCAAACAAGCCTGAATGGTCCCCAGGACTAGATACAACTGAAAACTGACACCCCAGAAGTGACTCGAACCCCCCCCTCCACCACCCCCCCGCCCGCCATCTTCCCCCTCCCCACTACCTGCGCCCGACCCAGCCAGCGCCTACACAACACCAGCCTACCCAACACGGTGCCCAGGCCATGCCCAACGCCTCCAGGACAGTATAATGCTTGCCGTGTTACTTTCCACCTGGGAAGGAGAGGGTGCACACAGTGGGCAGCCAGGCGTCATCACATCTAGGCATGGCACGTGTCGCACCTGACACACAGCCTCTTTCCAGCCAAGAAGCTGAACTCCCAAGAGGAAACTGTCAGGTGTGTGACAGACGGTATCGTCTCAATTCAAATGGAACTGTCCGCTATCATACTGTCAATTCAGTGTGGTTGTCTAGGGTCTAGGCGCCTGCCCCGGGGCAGCGACGATAGACAACCTGTTGCAGGAGCAAGGAACAATCCCTCCCTCAACTTCATTTCAGCAAATAATCTGCTTGAAGCAGTCAAAGCGACGTCCACCAGGACCTTGCCCTACATCCCCAGGCAGCCCGTCACCAAGCAGCAGCCAAACTCACCGGTCTGCTGACAAAGGTCAACAATGCTCCCAGAATCTCTGAATCGTGGCACAATCTCCTTCTATTTGGGAATGCATGCCTAGCATTACCGCCCAGGAGAGACAAGTCATTAGCACCCTCTGTAATCAGGGCACTTAATGAATTTCCCAGAGCAGACAACCTGGGTCCGGCCTCCCCCCTCGTGCCAAGAACACCAGGCGCAGGACGACCAACAATAACTCATCTGAGAACCCACAAAATGAGAGCACAGATCACCAGGAAAATAGAAGAGGGCAATACCACAGGTGCCATCAGAAACATGACCAGCGATGACACTATTGCCCCCAGGAACGCCACGACAGCAGAGGCTCTTTCAAGACAAAAAACCCACGCAGAGCCCCCGACAGCAGCTGGGATCCCCAGGAAAACAATGCTGGCATAGAACCCTTGACTGTTTGAGAATCTGAGGTGTACAAAGCAGCCATGTCTTTCCCACCAGGTTCAGCAGGGGCTTTACAGGCCTAAGAACCCAGCACATCAAACAAATGCTGAACCCGGTGCTTGGAGATGCTGCAAAGGACCTTCTAGTGGAACTTACCAGATTCTCCAACATGTGTTTGGCTGGCGGCATCCCTGAGGACTATCAGGCCTGTCTTTTATGGAGCATCACTCTGTGCTCTAAAGAAGAAGGATAGGGTAATCAGGCCAGTGCCGTTGGCAACACCCTCCGACGCCTCGTAGCTAAGGCTGCAGTGAGATCTATCAGCCAGGAAGAAGCCACCTTGCTGAAACCTCACCAGCTCGGGTTTGGGATTCCCCGAGGTTGTGAAGCTGCAGCACATGCAGCGCGGGCTTACATTGCTGATCTCTCGGACCAGAAGGCACTAGTAAAGCTTGACTTCAAAATGCTTTCAATCAAGTCAGACGAGACGCTGTCCTCAGGGCTGTACACAACCAATTTCCGTCCCCTTTACCCGTTCAACCGATCGTGCTACAGTGGGGACTCTAAGCTCCTCTTTGGGGAGCATGAAATAAACTCCTGTGAAGGTGTCCAACAAGGTGACCCCTTAGCACCCCTCATTTTCTGCCTAGCTATCAAAGAGGTCACTGATAGTTTGACAAGCGAGCTAAACATCTGGTACCTGGATGATGGCACTCGCTGGAACCCCGGAAACAATTTTGGAGGATATAAGGAAAATCCAGGAGCAGGGAGCAGCCTGAGGCCTCATTCTCAATGCATCCAAGTGTGAAATAATTCCCGCAACCCAGACATCACTGGGGCAAATACAAAATGTTCTTCCAGACATTCTCATTGTCGAGCCACAGGACTGCACTCCCTGGGTGCCCCATTGGCCACGAGCAATCGAGGAGGTCCTGGCTGCAAAAATCACTGATCTAAAGAGAATGCTGGACAGGATTGACAAGATTGATGCCCATGATGCTCTCTTTC
This sequence comes from Procambarus virginalis, assembly GCA_020271785.1. Classification (NCBI taxonomy): domain Eukaryota; kingdom Metazoa; phylum Arthropoda; class Malacostraca; order Decapoda; family Cambaridae; genus Procambarus; species Procambarus virginalis. Next base: position 2,632 of record WNGS01155204.1, read on the forward strand.
TCATCACAAGATGCCTGTCTCTCCCTAAGTTGACCTACTTCTGAGATGTTCTCCATCCTACAGCAGCCCTAAGTTAAATGTGTATGACACCCTTCTGAGGTCCATGCTGGTGAAAGTCCTTGAACCTGCCATTGGACGACTCTCAGTGGGAGCAAGCAACCTTCCTGTAAGACTTGGCGGCCTTGGGTCCGCACAGCCTCCCAAATTGCTCTACCAGCCTTCCTTTCCTCTCCCATGCATCGCACGACCTCGTCAGAGATATCTTACCTGCAACCTTGAGATTCAGCAGGAATACACGATCCTGCTTTCACTGAATGTTTCAAATCAGTGGGATATTCTTGCAGCCCAGCAACCATTATAGAGCCAACAAAACAACACAAACAGTCCGGCTGGACCACCTCTCTAGTGGAAAAGTAGCTGATGCCATGCTCAGCGCCGCAACATCAGACAAGGAGAAAGCCCGCCTCAGAGCAGTGCGTGCCCCCATGCAGGAGACTTTCTCCTGGCAGTACCCATGTCAGCAATGGGCACGCGCCTAGATCCAGAATCCTTCGTGTAGCAGTGGCCCTCCGCCTTGGTGCCCCAATTCACACTGAATACAAGTGTATTTGCAACAGGGTGGAAGCAGACCAATACGGACTGCATGGGTGCATTGTGGAAGCACAAAGGGCTGGCATGCAAGACACAACGAGGTCAATGACATCATCAAGAGAAGCCTCGTCTCAGCTAAGGCCCAGCGGAGAGAGACCTCGCATCCTAGGGGTCCAGAACCCGGATTTCCCCGCACTTCGCCTGATGGCATCACCATATACTCATGGAAGGAGGGTAGACAGTTGGTGTGGGACTACACATGTGTATCCCCCTGGCTGACACCTATGTACACTTCGGAGCTGATCAAGCAGGTGGGGCGGCCAACCACAGGGAAACAGCAAAATCTCTCAAATACAGGCGACTGGCAGGCCAATACCTCTTTGTTCCATAGCGTCTGAGACGCATGGCCCCTGGGGCAGAGTGCCTTGGGATTTCTCAGGAATTGGGTTCCAAGCTCATCGACGTCACCAGAGACCCAAGGGCTTGCAGTTTTTTGTTTCAGCGCCTCAGTGTGGCGATCCAGAGGGGAAATGCTTGCTGCGTCCTCGGTTCCTGTCCGGAAGCGGAGGAGCTTCAAGAGATACATAACCTTTAGGCATTTGTCTTGTATGTTTTGTAACCTTTAAATACACAATAAAGCATAAAAAAAAGGGAAGGGGGTGGTAGGAGAAAAGCACACAGAAACTGTATTGGAGGGGACCTACATTCCCTCCAATGCGTTATGTGTGATTTCCTACGAGGCTATGGGTCCCCCTTCTTCCAGCAGAGGTGGTACTCCCTTTTGACATCTTTTATCAGAGATTTAGCCTGCTATTTCGTATTTCATCACGTCCTCAACAATATGCAAGATACGTTTTGTAGGGCTAAACGTATATGTCAAGACAGCCACACGCACCAGCAACTCCCTCTCCCCCCACTCCAGCACCTGCTGTACACCTGGCTGCGACGCGCCGAACCTTCAACTGCCTAACTAGCGATTTGCGGATCCAGCTTTCCCATTGCCGCCAACCAACACGCCACTCCGGTTTCCTCGCCAATCACAAGTCATCGCAGTTATGTTGGGAGTCCCTTGCGTTCTGCCAGCCAGAATATCGTGTGCTCTCTACTATGAACACCTAAGTGACTCACCTTGTGGGTCACATAGCGGTTTATAGTTGTGCATATATTCCAGCATTCAAATTTTATTAACCTTGTATGTCAATTCTCCTCCCCCATTAACGTAATCTATTTTCATGTTTATTTGTTTTCCACTTGACATTTTTTACCATTAAGCCAAGATTTTGCATTTATTTCAATTTGTGTTTTTATTATTAAAATACATTGTTTATTATTGTGTTTTATGTTTCTTACCTTACCACAGATTACCAAACACGCAGTCATTCTTTTTTTTCTTTTTTTTCTTTTCTTTTTTTTATTATTTATATGTGGCCCAGCACTGACACCTGCTAGTTGGAAGACTGCCGACCACCATTTCCAACTCGTTACCGTCACATATAAATGGGGGTCTGTCCACGGAGCTTCACTCAGGTATTGGTAATTGTGGTAAGCATACTTGGTTCTTGTAACACCCATGACCCCCCCCCCTACAGTTCATCCATGGATCTCCCCTTTTGGCCAGGTCAAGGGTCAGTCTCACACGTAATTTGAGAATTCTTGAGTGCTGGTGCCAGGGTGGCCGACCTCGTCTTGGTGTAATAAATCTTCCCCCCCCCATTTTGTAATGGTGTATATAGGGGCCTGTAGAGCTAGGGGTGAGACAGAGTGTAGGACGACCGGGTCCAGAGACGTGCTGGGTAGGACATCCCCAGCCAGGGGGAGAGACAAGTGTCCACCGGACGGAGAGACAGAGGTCTTAATTAAGGTAATGTGTGTGATCTCTGTAATTTTGTTCCATGTCTAAATTTCTTAACTTGTTGCCAGTGTTAGAGTAGGAATTATCGTGGTTTATTATAATTTGGTATCTCAATAAACTCAAGTTAAATTTCCCGTCTGTGTCAATTGTTGAATCCTCTTAGAATCTTTTGGTATCGTGGCTGACAACCGTCTCATATTTAATGACAGTTATAGAAGTACTCTCCAAGTCAAGCAATGTTTCTTGCCTCGTTGTTTGATTTAGTCTCAGTGGTCAAGGCAGATGGTGGCAGCGTATTTAATCCTGTGTAGCATTTCCTTGTTTTTAGTGTACCTTTGGATCCGGTGTAACCATCATATGTCAGCTTATTTTACAGGGTTAGTGTTCAATAACAGTGTTACCAAGTGCAACTGATAGGAAGTGTTACTCAGGATAAGAAGTGTGTACATTTATTAGTTTAGTATTCATTATAGAAGGTCACAGTGGTGACTATTTCACCCGGTTTTACATTGGGTTATCGTACCCAATGTTACAATGTTGGCAGTAGTCATAGCTAATGTTACAATGGTAGCAGCGGTGTTCCAATAAGTTGTGGGTGTGTTCACAATTTATTGGGGGTCCCGCGCGCCTGCTCGGGTTCGTTGCTGTTTGTATGTTCAGGCGGCTCGCGATTTCGTTGCTCGGAGCCACGCGTATGTTAAGTGTTATGATTTAGTGCGTCATACGGGAAACTAGAGAAAAGTTTGGGGTATGCACGTCGCTCTGAAATCTATGGACAGAAATTAGTTCTCGTTTCTCTGCATAGCTTTCAGGGGTGTACAACTCAGTTATATGTTGTACAGCAATCTGTTCGGCAGGTTGTCTGGGAAATTATCAGGGAAGGACGCTTACTGATAATTTCGGAGGTTACTACGAGGTGCCTCGAGTTCTAGGTTTTAACGGGAAGGTCGCAGACGGCGTACTGACGCCTAGAGTGTGGCTGAGTTATCATCATAGAGGGGGGCATGTCATGTTTGCAGCGAGGCTGACCTCATACATTCTTGTCGTGAATTGTGTCTTAGGGAGGACGGCGCTAGTGTTGGATGTTTGTCCCCAAGGGCGGGTCAGACGTAGCTACCGGTCGTGGCTCACCGAAGAACAATCGGTGGGGTACACGTCTCCCTTTGTAATTTCATTAACTTTCCGATAGTCGACACAAAACCGGTAACTACCATCCGGTTTGCGCACCAGCACCACCGGAGACAACCATGGTGAAGTACTTGGTTCTATAACTCCCTGTCTTAACATCTTCTGACACTCCTCTCTGATAGTTTTCTTAGCCTGCTCCAGGAGCCTCCACTGTCTCGTATACACGGGCTCGTGATCAGCCTGTTCCGGGAGCCTCCACTGTCTCGTCTACACGGGCTCGTGATCTCCTGTTGGAATGGTGTTCTCAATTCTGTCTAACAACCCAATTTGATCGTCGTCCGACTTCAATTCCTCAATTCTGATAGTTCAATTCAGTCCAATAGAAAGATGTAGAGTGGTTCAGAATCTTGTTTATCCCCTGAATTGGGGGCTGAACTGAACTGACTGGGTTCAGTTCTGAAAGTTCTGACAGTTCAAGAACTGACAGTTCACAGTCCAATTCTGACAGCTCAATTCCTCAATTTTGACAATTCCTCAACGGACAGACAGTAAGATTTCTTACACATTAAGTAGTATTAGTAAGGAGAAATGTTGGACCTGTCATGGAAAAGGTCATTTTAGGAAAGCGTGTACGAGTGTTCGACTTAAGGAAGGGCCGTCACCAGATCGCTTTAAGGATGGTCGGCCTACTTTTGAAGTCAAAGTTGAGGGTGAGAGTTTGATTGCTTTCATGGACACGGGTAGCCAAGCAACACTCATTAAGAGTTCAGCCTTCAGCAAATTCAAACAAGCACGGCTTAAACGTTGTAGTAAACAGCTCACAGCAGTTAATGGAGGACAAATTGACATCTTGGGTCAGGCCACAATTAATTTTGAAATAGGTCATGATGGGTCGTACCCTCACACTTGTAAAGTGGTTCAGAATCTTGCTTATCTGGGTGATATCTTGATTGGTATGGATTTCTTACTCTTATAAGAGTAGACATAGTATTTGCGAAGAATACTATGACCTTTACATTTCCCTTGCTTCCATTATTTACATTAATCATTCTTTATTTTATATGGTGCTGTGTATATTGTACATTACGGAATAGCATATGGTGAGAGTGAGACAACTTTGGATTACGTGGTGACTGTAGGCCGCAGTCATACTCTTAATTGGTCGTCTCCCCCTTCCGTGTTATCCTCCGTGTTTAACATCTTTGTCCCCAGATATTTCTCACTTTTTGACAGATTATCACATAGGTACCCTGGTACTGTGGTCTGTCTCCGGGTCAATAGCACCCAAGTCCTGCAATCCGACTCTAGGAGGAAAAAGAGGGCTTTAGATCCTCTAGCACGAACTATTATTGGCGAATTGGGACCTCGCCGATAGTTCTCGTCACCAGTTGACACTCGCACCCCTACTCGTCGGTCAGACTGATGGTATTTACCCAAAGGTAGGGAATTGGCGTTCTTTCTTTTGAGCACAAAGTTCGCTAATTCTGTAAATACCATATTCAATTTCAGTGGGTACCATTGCTTATGTTCTATAGTGACTTGGCAAGGTATGACTACATTTTTTTGGACTACCTCATTTATTTTGAAGCCATTTAGTGTTTCACTTGTATTTTAAACTCAGTTTTCACTAATTAGTAGGATTTTCTTGCCTTTATCCTCCCATAGTGAGTACCAGGTACAAGATTTCCTGCGACCTTATTCATTTACCATCTTGAATTAACCTTAATATTAATAATTCCCCACAGGATAGGTATCAGTTGCCACGTTTCCTGTTTCTGACATTCACCATATTCTCACTATATATTCGTGTCTCCTTTGTTTTGCTATATTTTCACCATGTTCCGCCTACTAGCATTCAAAACAGATCCAGAAGGTGAAATAGGGACCTTACGTCACGCTAAGAGGGTCGATTTGTTAACTCTTGCACATGAGTATCACTTGGAAGTTCCTGATGGAGCCAACAAATTTGCCATTAATAATATGATACTGGATCACCTTGCTGATGAAGGTATTATAGATTCTTCTACTCATGAACAGTCCATTATTTCAGATAAGGATGACTTGAGAGCGATAAAGCTCAAATTGGAACTTGCCAAGATCGAGCTACAGCAACAACAGGAAGCAGCTGCAATCCGAGCGTGAAGCTGCAATCAGAGAACGTGAAGCTGCCCTCAGAAAGAAGAACAAGAGCGTGAAGCTGCCTCAGAAAGGAAGAACAAAAGCGTGAAGCTGCCCTCAGAAAGAAAGAAGCTGCCCTCAAAAAGGAACAAGAAGAGAACCGCCTCAAGGAATCCGCCTGAAGAAGAAAGTGAGAGCCGCACTGAAGAAAGAAAGTGACAGAGAGGCCGCACTGAAGAAGGAAGAAAGTGAACGTGAGTTGGCCTTATACCAACAGCGACTCGAGATGCAACGTGACCACGACAAACGACAGGCAGAAGCAATGCTAGAATGTCGTAACCGAGAACTCACGAGGGACGCTGCACACCAAGCTCAACTCCAACAAGCGGCAGCTAGTCTTCCTCCCAGTTTCAATATCTCCCATGCAAGTAAGTTAATGCCCCCGTTCCTCGAAACGGAGGTTGATGTGTTCTTTACCACTTTTGAGACCCTTGCTGTTCAACTTAATTGGCCTGACGACCAATGGGCTACCCTTCTCAGAGTACATTTAACAGGTAGAGCAGCAGTCACACTCAGCACTTTGGCTTCGGAAAACGACTACACCACCCTGAAACAAGCTGTGTTGGACGCCTACCTTCTCTCCACCGAAAGCTATCGACGAAAGTTTCGTGACTACGTCAAGGCAAGTACCACCACCTTCTTAGAATTTGCTAACACCAAACGAAGATATTTCATGAAATGGCTGGAGGCAGCACATGTCTCTACTTTTTCAGAACTTGTCAACCTCATACTGGTTGAAGAATTTTGAGACGTGTACCTCCTCCTGTCCGCCTATACTTAGCAGACAAGGAAGAGACGGAGTTAGTGAAGTGTGCGAAGTCAGCTGACACTTACAGCCTCATCCACCGGCTGACTCCAGAACCTACCAGCAAGAAGTCTTGGTACAGTTACGAGAAAGCGAGCCCAGATCAAGGTACCTCTCAACTGTACTGCAGGTATTGTCGATTATATGGACACACCATTGACAAATGTGGTAAGTCCCAATCTAAAGGTAACATCGAACCCCCTAAGTCTAAACCTACTCACCCTAAGTCCGGTAAGCCTGTAATGAATGTTGGTGTTCATGCTAATGATCTCTCTCTCTTTACCAAGCATCTATATCCAGGAACTATCTCTACCCACGGTTCAGATTCAGAGGGACGTTTCGGACTTAAGATCCTACGGGACACAGCGGCTCTACAATCGATCGTCTTGAAATCGGCTGTGCCCAACGTCGCCTACACAGGAGAGACTGTGTTCATCACTGACCTTACTGCTACAACTCCTTATCCCCTTGCCCGAGTTTACCTAGATTGTCCCTTCGTGACCGGTGAAGTCCAAGTCGCCGTCAGGGAAAAGCCTTTTCCCATGCCTGGAGTGCAACTTCTCCTGGGCAACGACTTGGCAGAAGACCAACAACCAAACAACCTGATCGTCAAGGACATATCCGAGGTAAGCAACTCTGTGGTGGATAACCCGATTTTTGAACATTTCCAGTAAAGGTTCAAGAGAGTGATGAAGGTTCTCCTCCTGTTATGGTGACCACCCGTGCTCAAGCTGCACGTCCACAGCCAGCCGACTCTACTGCTACCGCTGTCCCTCAGGACCCTTCGAAACTACCCCCTAACCTGACCGCGGTGGAGTTCCGTAAGTTACAGAGAGATGATCTTACATTGACACCATTATTCTTTCAGGCTGAAACCCAATCCGACAGTGTTCCTGGGTTCTTTATGGAGAACGAAATACTCTATCGCAGGTATAGACCCAGTAAACTGAAGGACGAGGACGATTGGGCAGACGTTGAACAACTAGTGATTCCTACCAGCCTGCGGCCCACGATTCTACACCTGGCCCACGGCGCTTTGTCACACTATGGGTTCAACAAGACTTACCATGGAATTCGACAAGACTACTACTGGCCAGGTATGGTAAACGTCAAATCTCATGTCAAATTATGCCACGTGTGTCAGTTAGCCGGGAAACCGAACGTTTCCATTCCCAGAGCACCACTGATACCCATCCAGGTGCCTGAGGAACCGTTCCACAAGCTCATTATCGACTGCGTTGGTCCTTTGCCTCGGACCAGTGCAGGCAATGCATATATCTTAACCATCCTGTGTCCTACCACCAGATTTCCGATAGCAGTTCCAGTGAAAAATATTACAGCTGCTACAGTGGTGAAGAATCTACTGAAAATCTTCACCCAGTATGGATTTCCGAGGGAGATTCAGAGCGACTGTGGCACCAACTTCACCAGTGATCTCTTCAAACGGACTCTGGAGGAGTTCAACATCAAACAGGTACTGTCCAGCCCCTATCATCCTGCTTCACAGGGTTCTCTCGAGCGTAGTCATCAAACCATCAAGGCACTCTTAAAAAAGTTCTGTAATGAGACCTCAAAGGATTGGGATAGGCAAATTGATCTCATCATGTGTATTTTCAGAAGTCTTCCCAACGAGTCACTAGGAGTATCTCCTTATGAGATGCTCTACGGACGTAAGTGCCGTACACCTCTCAAGGCTTTCAAGGATTCTCTACGTGATGACACCTTCAGTGAGCATCAGAATGTGCCCCAGTATCTTCAAAATCTCCGACACATTCTAGAGAGGGTCCATTCCTTTGCCAGCAACAACCTACAGAAAGCCCAGGAGAGGATGAAGACTCGTTACGACCAGCACTGTAAAGTAAGGAAGTTTACACCAGGAGACTTAGTGCTTGCCTATTTCCCTATCCCAGGTTCTCCTTTACAGAACAGGTTCTCAGGACCCTACCGTGTTAAGGAGTGCCGGAACAACTTCAACTACGTTCTCGAGACCCCCGATAGGCGGCGGAAGACCCAGCTGTGCCACATTAATTTACTCAAGCCCTACCATGGGGTTCCTCCCACTGTGTTAACCAATTTCACCTCATTTACAGGTCCATACAGCCACAGTGAGACCTTCCCTGCTTCTCCTTCCGAGAGCACTGACACTGAGACAGCGCTCTCTAACTCAGAAATCCTTACTAACCTTCAACATCATTTTCAGGACGATAATAGTGCTCCACTAATCAAACTCGTCAGAGAACATCAAGAGTTGTTTCGAGATGATCCCCAAGAGTGTACTGTAACTCAGCACGACATCCAACTGCTACCTGACACCCAGCCGATTCGCCAACCATTCTACCGAATCAGCCCGAGCAAAACGGAAGTCATGCGGGCTGAGGTACAGTATCTCTTGGACCATGGACTGGCTACCCCCTGTGAGTCCCCCTGGGCCTCACCATGCATCCTGGTACCCAAACCTCACGGCAAAATCCGTCTGTGTACGGATTATAGGAAGTTGAACCAGGTCACAGTGAAGGACGCCTACCCAATACCCAGGATAGACGACATTTTGGATGCCATTGGTAATGCCCGCTACCTGTCTCAGGTAGACTTACTAAAGGGCTACTACCAGGTGAGTTTAACGGAGCGAGCTAAGGTACTGTCCGCCTTTATAACCCCGTTTGGTCTCTACAGGTACAATCGCCTTCCCTTTGGACTCTGCAATGCCCCAGCCACCTTTCAGAGAGCTGTCAACCGCGTCATCCAGGGCTTGGACAACACCTACGCCTATTTGGACGACATCGTGGTAGCATCCAACACCTGGAGCGAACACCTGCTCCAGCTACAACGATTGTTCTACAAGCTCCTGAAAGCCGGCCTCACCATCAATCTGGGCAAGTCCACCTTCGCGAAAGGTAAAGTGCGGTACCGGGTCATGTTATAGGGAGTGGCAGCCTGGCTCCGTTAAACATTCACATTCAAGCAATCCAACAGTATCCACAGCCTACTACCAGGAAGCAGCTTCCTGCGCTTCCTTGGTCTTGCTT